>CAJVPU010001642.1:0-12328 GCA_910591775.1 Dentiscutata heterogama | reverse complement strand
CGGTGGGTTTCGAACTCTTGACCTGCCACTTGGTGGGGGTGACAACCTAACCACTACACTAGATCGCCACACCCCTTAAACTTGTCTTTTTTAATATTGTGATAAAAAATATTTTTTGAAATATTTAATATGAATTGCTATTTTGCCTCATAATAATAACAAAAAATTTCAAGCAATACTAATTGATTTTTCAAAACAAGGTATTTCTTGATTTTATATTTCTTATTTATTAAATCTGGGTTATCAAAATCAAAATATATTTTCTTTGTAATCTGTTTATATTTGAATTTACGAAATAAAGAAGATATTTGATAATTCTTGATCAGATCAATATTTCTATCATAAATAAGTTGCTATTCGCTATTAGTTTTTTGAATAGTAATATTATAACAGTATTGCTTGATATACTTAAAGAAAAAATTGCAAGTCTATGCGAATTTCTTTATATTACCCAAATATTTAAATTTAATATTGTTAAAGATCATCAGAATAATCTCAAGCAGCAAGTTAATAAATTTATATTTAAACAGCAATAACTATTTAAACAGTGCATAATCTGGATATAAATAATTTTTTGATTATGAAAATTAATATTCAAACCTTCTATCAAATACTAAAAGTAAAAAGAACTTCTTCTCTTAATAATATTAAAAAATCATATAAGAAGCTTGCTTTTGAATATTATCCTGACAAGAATCGTAAAGTTTCCGTACATGCTCATAAGAAATTCTGTAAGCTTGTAGAGGCCTACACCTACCTCTTGGATTATCATGTTTAGCAAAAACTACCTAAATCTAAAAACAAAACTAAAAGAAACACTGAAAGAGAAAACAAAAATACAAAAAGAAACACAAAAGGAAATTCGACATTACCTAATTCATAAATCTCTTTTAGAATTAGAATAAGATAAGTTTGGAAATTCAATATTACCTAATTCATAAATCTCTATTGAAGTAATTTTGAATTGTGTTTTAATAAAATCACATGATTTACAGCATTTAATTAAATTAACAAAAGGACTTTACAATGACAAATGAAATGTTTTTAGTATATATAATAGCTATTGTAAAGATACAAGCAACTACTAATTAGTTAGAATCCTCTGTAAATACTGAAATTGAGGCAATATGTCAGAAGATGCTTAATGGATCTATTATTAGTAGTAATTATTTGACTGCTAACGAAAAGAAGCTGGTCAACACTACCTCAAAATGAATAGTCAACTTCTCTTTGGATATCTTGGAGGATAATGATTCTAACAAGCATGAGTTCAAAATTCAGTATCTATTCAAATTAAAAGAACATGGAAAGAATATTAATATCGATAATTGGAAGGCGGTGAACTATAGCTTATTAACCCAAGATGAGCAACTCTATTTTCACAGTTTAGAGCAATAATAATATTTATTATTTTTAAATTTTTATTTACTTAATAAATATTTATATATATCTTTGAGTATTTTCTTAATTGAATATCTATATATCAAGTATTCTATAATTATCAAAATTTTGAAAAACTATTCATGACTTAAATTAAATTTTATATTTTATTTTAAAAAATTTAAATTTGTTTATTAGAATAGAATTCTTATATTTACTATTTATATTTAACTATTTAGTTATATTTACAATATTTGTTTTGATTATATTTGTCTTATTCAGAATATTTATAATTTATTTTTATGTTAATTATATTTACTTTTATATCTGGCTAAAATTTTTTTATATTAAAATTAAATACCAATTTATATTCTTATGCATATATATTAAACACATATTCTTAATCTTATACATATATATTGAACACATACTTTTAATTTTATATATTGATTTTAAACACTTTTTACAATTTAAAGTATATAATCACCTACTGGTCAGCAAACTTTTATTAAAACATATATATGAAATATTTAAAATTAAGTATAAAAGCTTGAAATAATATTGGCTAATGTTCTGTTGATTGGTATTCCGATACTCTTCTTATAACATCTTGCTAAATTTAAGCCTCCTTCAATATGACCCAGATGGTATACATTATTATAATATTTGCATATCATGCATTTATTTTTTTCAACACCAATTCCATATTCGTAATTCTTTCCCCTATTATTAAAAATATCACTAGTACCCAACTCAGAATAATGAATCACATTTTTTTTATATAATTTCTCATGAAAAAATGTGTCAAATATAAGCATTTTTTTGTAATAAAAATGATATTATATTGGAGTCTACAATATTGCAAATTTCTTTTCAATATCCAAATAAAATTCACCTTTTTTGATATCATAAATATAATTTTCTTTTAAATTATAAATATAACATAATTCGTTAAGAGGAGTAACAAAAATCAGGTAATTTTTTAAGGGGGGGTAAAAAAAGGTAAAATTATATATAAAGACCTAATTAAATATATAATAAGAAAGAGTGAGGGGGGGTATACCTCTGATAAAAAAAAATCAGGTGATAAATAATACTGCCCTAAGCAATATTAATTAATTTTTTGGAATGAGATACTTCTTAATCTTATATTTACTCTTATTCTTTCCTTTAATAGTTTCATAATAATATTTGAATTTTTTAAACAAGACAGAAATCTGAATATTTTGATAATATACGTTACTATAGAAATAATGATTTTTTTGTTCAATAACAATAGTAAAAATTTGTTAAAAAAAAAATAAAATAAAGAATTTACTTTTCAAAATAAAATTGATAACATTGAGATAATTCTAAAAAATTCATTTTTTTAAAAAAAACTATACTATTTAAATAAAACAGTTCAACTTATTTATATTATTTTAATCTATACATTAATATATAATACGTATATATTATTTATCTTTGATATACAATATTTTTACTAAAAGTGTTTTATTCCAATACAAAAAATAAAATAAATTTGGTAACTTTCTTATCTGATAAAGATCTTTTTAAAAAAAAAGATAATCCAATCAACCCAAAAATATTTGCTATTGTTAATTACTTAAATTATATACACAATAATTTTATACTAAAATATTTTTAATATAGAATCAATAAGAAAAATCTTTGTTGGTATAATCTGATTTAATGATAAAAGTTTTAAAGGTAGTGTTAAAAAAAGTATTTTTCAAATGAGCAAGGCTTAATTTGAAACTACATTTAGAACAGAAAATATGCTAATAATAAAGATTTTCAATATCTATTTGTATAAAATTAAGCAGGTCTTTAAAGTAGAATTTTTTCTGCTTGCAATTTTTAATCTTACAATACTCCATCAATGTTCTACACTCATACAAGAAATCTGTTTTCTTATAATTCTTGCAAGTATCTTTTAAAATTTCATCTTTAAACTCTTTTTTGTAGATGTAAACAAAGTTATTTTGCAATTTGCAATAGGGAATATTAAATTTGTTGTATAGAATTCACAATTTGTTACTTTTTCCTCTTCTTTTTCCTTTAATGAAAATAAATCTGTTTGATGCTCGATTGATCTCGTAAAATAATAAATCTTGATTTACCTTTTCATCTTTTTTATGCAATCTAAAAGGTATATGTTTCTCTGAATTAATATTTCTTCTTGTTCGTAAGCATTGTAGGTATATCTCGTAAAACAGTTTACAGGTAGTCTTAATTTTTTCTCTTTCTCATAAAGAAAGCAAATCAAAAATGAATAACAAAAGGTTATTATTTAACTTCATGAGTTATATAAATAACTATCATCTGGAAATGCAAGTTTATTTATTTAAATACTTTTTAAACTAAAAATGGACAAATCAAATCAACTTGTTATTAATAATAATGATAATGAAAGTAATAAAACCAAAAAACTAGTTCGAAAATATAAGCTTTCAACTATAACTACAACTTTTAAAATCAAGAAAAAAGTATGCCGAGTAGGCTCAAGTGGTGATAGGGTCCAGAATGGGCTGGGTCAAGCTGGGTTGGGCCAGGTTTTCATAAACCTGACAAAAATATTTTAAGCCCAACCTAGCTTCAAACCTGCTTAGAAAATCCAGTACATAGGCCAGGCCAGGCTATGGTGGGTTTTGAGTGGGCCCAATCTGGCCTGTAGCCCGCATATATCCAAACCTTAAAATTTGTATCAAAGTGATTATTATGTATGTATAGGTTAGAATTTAGCACAACTTATGAATATATAATATTTAGCTTCTGCAGATTAGCTTTGGGCATTGCATAAGTTATGCGGGTCCTCCCACTTTATTAATAAAGGACTACTTTTATACATTTACATGTATAATATATTATTAATCAAAAATGTAATCTATTAACGAATTATTATGATAAATGTAATCACAAAATATTCTCACACATATGATTATGAAGCAACAATTACATGTTAATAAAAATTCGCATGACAATGTACAAGTATTATTACTGTGCTTTTCAACACCAACCAATGCCCAAATTTTCATCTTTACAATTGAACTTTGAACTAGATATTTCAATAGCTTAGTTTACTATTTTCGAATCCTATTAATTTGTAGAATTCAAAAATAGCAAGATTCTTTTGTTCAAAATTTATATGAATACAATAAAAAGAAATTAAAAATTTTTATTCAATTAACTAACTGAAAGTCTAGTAGATTAAGATTACACAGAAAAACTGGAAATATACTGGTAGTGCCATTTGATGACTGCAGTAAGTTGAAAAGCACAGTAAATAAAATTGAAGTTTTATAGTTTTTTTTTTTTTATTAGCATGAGATTTAATCATATTTATATTATATATCTTTTTTTCACTTCAATGCGCCTTTATTATATACTGTATTCTTTTAATAGTATTTGTAATCAGAATTTTTGAAATTTAGAGAAGTATAACCTGATCTTTTTTATGATATTGTAAAGTCTAATTCTTTGCGATCATTAATAATAAATATAATTGTAGCACCAGTGTAATACCAATTATTTTTTAATTTTATATTAAAGCTATAAATTGCAGTAACTTGCTACCTTTCACAAATATTTTTCCATTGCATTTGTTTTGTAATTATATATTTTGAAAAAAATATAAAAAAAAAAAAAAAAACCATCCATTTAATTGCCATTATGGCTTATTCTTCCATACTTCTTAACCAATCTTGCCTATATACTAGCATTTTAACTGTCTCTGAAATAAGATTTGATCGATATTTATCAATAATTCTTCCAGAGGTGCTGAAAGCCTAAAAATAAATTACAAGTTAGTTTATATTAAAAAAATTAAGAAGAATTTACATATGAGGGCCGGGAAAATAAAATAATTACAAATAAGGGCTCTTAAATGTAAATTCTCCAAAGATTAATTATAAAATTATAAGTTTATTAACCGATTCAGAAGCTACTGATGTTACTGGAATCGCAAGAATATCTCTTGCCATTGATAAAACCAATGGGTATCTTTGCGCATTTGCCTTCCACCAGGCTAAAATATCAAACAGCTCTGAATGAGAGCAAGGAAAAAGTGGATTATTAAGATACTGCTTGAATTCATTTATCTCACTTTGATTATAACTATCGGCCTCAAGGAATGAATCGAATTCATGTATTTCTTCGTCTTCAAGAATGTCTGAAAAATTTTTTACTAATATAGTATTAGAATTAATCTGATGCTGCAGATATGTTGAATTATAAATCGTCATTGCTCTTTAATAATAGAATTATACAGTAGTATTACTAAACTAAGATTAAATTTAAACCAATAATATTGAATTAAAAATAGACGATTTCTATTTTTACACTAGTGTATGAAACTATACTTGCCGGCAAACCCATATAATGCTTAATCATCACATACTATAGCATATACTTATGACATGTGACTCTAAAAATTTACTAATTATTTCCTTATAATGATTTAGTATCATATGGTTTTGCTAGCAGGTATATATGAAACACATACATGTTATAAGTAGGAACAGAATTCAAGTTGATTCAGAATTTTTAAGATTAGAGTTGTGATTTTTTAGTATAATTATTCTATTCTAATCTAAGTAGACTCTGAACCTATTATGGTTCTATTCCCACTTACAACATATACACTAGTGTATAGTTAAAAATTTTTATATATCTTGATTTAATCAAAGTTAACTTCTCTTTGGCTTTGATATATGAAAAGTTCATTTTTTGTCTATGCATATAATTTAGCAATGACATTTTGTAGCAGGGATCCAATATTGACACAATGCAGTGTGTATCTTTAGTATTTGCCCAGTTTTTATCAAATTTTGATTGTATTGGTTTTGAAATTTGATAAAGAAAAGAATCAGAGTTAGTAGAATTCTGTTCAAGATGTACTCTAATTTTTAACAATTAAGAAAAAAAAATATTTGTAGTGGTATAGGTGCTTCCTGATATAATATTAGTAACTGCATTGAAATATAATATTAATTAAAGCTGCACTTATATTAAAATATATAAAAAAAGTAAATATTATGGATCTCTATTATTTTTCAGACAACATTTGTCTAATAAACAAAATCCTGACAAAAATTGACTGAAACTATAACTAGTGCTAATCTAATATAACCTAATGTGTTGGGAAAATAATAGGATCTGAAATATTATTTACTTTCATAGAATGGTTTTAAAAAATCACAAAGACTTTCTGCCTTTTCCCATTCTTCATTCAAAGGTACGATTGAATCAAAACTAGAATCTCAGAATGACAGATACTCAAATGCATTTTTATAAGGGATGGTGGATGCCAACATGATATGTCAAGTTCCAGCAGGTAATTATGTCAAGAGTTGGTCATTGGCTTGAAATAAGTTTACTACAGCATCTAACAATAAGATTCTTAAAGGTTTGCTCCTGGTGTTTTGAACTATAGACCTATTTTATACAATCTCTAATCTATAATATCAACCTATAGTGTAAGTAAGTCAACTCTCTTTAACCATACCAATCATGTGATAAATTATCCACAAACAAATTTCTAATTACTTATTTAAATCAGCTAGTGATTGTTCATATTTATTCATCTTGTAATAAATTACCTATGCTTATTTAATACATCTGCATTATTTTGATTAATTTCTAATTATTTATTTAAATCTGCTAGTGATTCTTCGCATCTGTTCATCATGCAATAAGTTTTCTACAGCTTGCTAAGGTTTTTGCATTATTTGGATTAATTTAAAGATTTATTTAAATCTGCTAGTAATGTATTTGTCTATTAGTTGTAAAGTTATATCGTGAGATCTTTAAACAAACAATGAATTATACTTTTCAATTCTAAAAATTGTATCATCTAATTGTGACTAATTTCAAATTACACTCAAATGCATTCTTTCTGTTCTAAGTTCATTGTTTTTACATTCAAAATTAGAGTTTTGGATATTATACACCATCTTATCAGGTTGCTAAAAATCTATCACTAATCTTTCGAGCATTATCTAATCTACAAAAAGAATTTATTAAATTTTATTTTTCATATTCTGTAGCTTAAGTCAAAATTCTTAATATAGCTATCAATATTCTTATTTCCACTATTCCATCCTCGCGTTGTTTTAAGGACCACTAAATTCTTTAATATGATTATCAATTTTCTTATTTTTACTTTTCTATTCTTGTATTGTTTTTGAGAATCACACATGTTTAAAAGAATGATCTCAATTCTTCAATATAGTCATTAATATCCCTATTTTTACTTTTTCATCCTTTTGTTGTTTTTTTGAAGACATGTTTAAAAAAATGATCTTAATAATACTAGTTTTATACATTAGCAACTAGTTTAATTTAAAGAAAGCTAACTTTATAATTTTAATAATTCAATTAAGAATATAAAATGATTTGTTTACCTTGTTAACAATAACCTTAACCATCTTAAGCCCATCAACAACTATTAGATTCAAAATATGAGCATAACAATGTTGATGCAAAAAAGTTCCATTTGTGATAAGCATATTTTTTTTTACTAAGCCTATGCTTTAGATTGGTTATTGCAGTATTGTTGTTACTTATATTATTCAAGGTAATTAACAACATCTATAAAAATAATATAAATAAATATATAAATATAAAAACCTACTAATTACTTTAAATCCACCTTACTTTACCAACGATTATTTCACTAATAGCTTATTTAGGCTGAGTAACAATTTACTAGAAATAAATAACCCTAACCCTATATGATGTCGGCTAAGCAAACTTTTGGTAAAATGACTATCAGTGAAGTGATCGGTGTCATTACTTACTCTAGATGTAATTCTTCAATCATTAAAACATTCAAAAAGCATGTTACTAATAGTAATTCCCGTATGTGGTGCAGAAATAGATCTAAATGTGATAATTAGTTTTTGGAGATTCCAATTATTATTGATAAAATGACCTAGCAAAGATGCATAGAAATATAACAATTAAATGCATAACTAGAACAACTTTACTAAATCATACCAGTAATATGTCTTAAAAACATACTAGCTAACACATGTCAGGAGTATAGTTGGTGGTAAAATTAATTTGGTAATTTGTCATAATTTTTTTGAGTAGTAATGTCATAATACAGTAACAGCATTATAGCATATAATATTTATAGCAATTAGATATGTACTATGCCGTAATTAATTCAACTATATGGTAAAATGCTGTAATGCTGTAATTCAGTAATTCTACTGCCAAATATAGTCAGGGGTACTAAGCAAAAATATTCAATGCTTCAAAAAACCTCACCCTAATGATCTAAATTTTACTAGCAAAACTATTAAAACATATATGTGGTGTTGGAACACCACTTGTGTGATTTAGTGTTATTGTAACTAAAAAAAAAAGATTATATTAATAAATATATACATGTGATAACCATGTATCCAGTATTTTTGTTTGACGTCTATATATCGGTCGTAAAACTCAAATTTCCAGGTGCATCATATATTATTTTATAAACTTTCGTCTCAAGATTTGCAACAACTTTTTTGCAATCTTCATATATAGTTTTTTCACTCATCACGATAAACTGTGGCTGCAGATTATTGACAAATTTTAAAAATCCTTGATGTTCAACCATGTGAAATGGGTATCCATATATAACAATCATATTTGCCAAATCTTGACAACTTTTCTCCTGTGAAAATTTAGAAGGAAATGATAATATTTGTTGTTTCATATTATTCTTAAGATACTGGCTACATTTTGTATTTTTTAGGTGGCGAATTAAAGAACTTGATCTATTGTTACTATCATATTTTAGGTTATTTTTACAGTATGTACACTGAGCATAATTATCTAATGAAATATACATTTGACATGAATATTCACAAAACAAAAAAAATTTTTTATCATAAAATAATATTAACATATTACTTGGCTGTTTAGTAAAGTAGTTTTTCACAAAAACCCATGATGGTTCTCTGTTTTTCTGTTTATTGATAGTAGAGATTGTAGGGATTATTTCAGGATTTTTACCCTCGCTAATAGTTAGATCAGGACTTTTGTCTAGAGAGGGTATTTCAAAAATTTTGCTCAAACTTTCACTAATAGTTAAATCCATATCCATATTTCTAAATCGTTTTTTTTCTTTTTTTTTTTTTTTTATATATTGATTTAAAAATATTATTTCTGCATAGTTTTATTTCCATTTAGGATGAACTATTAAATCATGAACTTTATTGCCTGATAAAAAAAAAAAATTGAGGTCGCAAAGATAAATAGATATTTTGAATTTATCTTTGCACATGATTAAATAGTAAATTCTGAAAATTTTGAAATTGTATTTAATGACTAAGAAGTTTAATAATTTTTAGAGAATTTTATTTAAAATTATAATTTTACTTAATTAGGAGATGACTAAAACTTTGTGTATTTTATACCAGTTTGCTTATTTTTTTAAACATGATTATATTTATTATTATTACTTATCATTATGAGAACTTATAATTAGTAATTCCTGTAGATTATTACTTATTATGCTAGACATGGAGGTAACTTTAATTTATACAGAACAATACTGGTTTGTATCAAGGTTAATTTTGTTAATAAGGAATCACTATTTTGGGTTTGGTTGTAAGCAATAAACAATCATATCTCAAATTTTATTTAATGTTTCGTTCAAAAATCTATTACTACACATAATCACACCTTATATAATTACAGTAGCGAACTGATTTAATTTAATAGGGTTACAAGTCATCTAATAACCCCTCACCAAAATTAGTTACATAATCACTATTTAAATCTGGTACTCAGTCAGATTTTTATTGCGTAAAAAAAGAAAAAGCCAAGTTCATTCCAAAATTATTCAGTGACCTTTATTATCTGTTATCTAACTACATACTACAGTATTATAACATGAAACATTTATGAATTTTGAATTTTATTACCAATAAAAAGTATTCTCTATCTTTTGAATTAGTTTGAATGTTTTTAACCATTTTTTTGTTGCAGAAAATTATGACTTTCAAGAAGGTCAAACATCTATATAAGAACAATATCAATATTAAATGCTTCTATTTATTATGCAGTATAATTAATTTAATAAAAATAATAAATAAGCTAATCTCATAAAAATTTTTTTATATTATTCGATAATTTCCAGTCAGTTTTCATTTTCTTTATTTGATTCGTCGTCTTTTGCAATATTATCGTAGTCAAAAATCAATTAATTAATTGTTAAAATTGTGTATTATCATGTATAAAATTTCTTATAATTTTTTCATTTTCTTCAACTAACGGACAATAAGAATTTCTTAACCTAGATTGAAAATTATTAATACATATTTTTTTAATAATGTAATTTACATAAGAATATCTACTATATATCACCTTTCTCACAGAGCCTTACAATTTCAATTGCTATAAAATTTGTATGTGATTTATCAATATTATATTTGAAATTTAATTAAGATCCATTCATGTATCTTCTTCAGTATTATTCTTAAGTTTTTAATAAGCTATATCTTTGAGATCTACTGCATATGAAGTTTTCAGTTTTGCCTTTATTTATATGAGATAGGTATAATACATGTTTATTATTTCAAATTCATTAATTTGTTTTATTATTCGACAAGACAAACAATAAAATATTTAATAAAAAAGAAATATTTGTTAATATGAAAACCAGATATTATTATAAACTATTGTATTATATATTTTTTAATCAAATTTTTTAGTAAATGATTTTAACTCCATGTATAACTGATTTGTGGTTATCTAATAGTTAATAGGCTTTTTTGGACTTTGTGAGCTTTTCTATAAAGCCCAACCTGGTCTGGTATTTTAGCAGGCCAGGCCTGGCCTGATATAATTACGAGCCTAAAAATACAGGCCCGACCCAGTACTTTTGCAATGCGGGTTGGGCTCGGGCCCAGGTAGCCCAGTCTGATTTCGTACCCTATATGGCAATGAGAGTAATTATAATGTATGTCGAAACCAGAGTTTACGCGGTGTGGCAGTTAACTGGATCTCATTTCTACTGACCAAGCAGAGTCACATGGCGCTTGACAAAAGATTTTATTCATTTGGACTTTTGCAAAATTCTGAGCAGCTCAAATACCTGAAGCTTTATAATGTGGTAATTCAACTAAAGCTAGTAACTTTTCACTCGACAAACACTGCCAACAGTTTATCTATTAGAGTAGACACAAAGAAGTTTTGAATACGACTATTGCTGAGACTATTAAGGATTGATCTTTATCTGGTTCGTGTTTGTGACAAGAAACTTTCTGCAAAAAAGGAACTTACAATTGATGATGTATTGCTCAATCCTAAGAATATCAAGAATTATGAGCTGAGAACAACTAATTTAGAGGTCCTGATAGAATATCATGTGATATTAGATTGCAATACCAATTGTGTAGTACATGATTATATAATCACAATGTGTCAACCATTTAAGAAATGTGAGAAACAAATTTGCATAACAAGTAGTAAAAACAATAATCTTGTTTATGACATAGAAAATTACTATTAGTTAATTCTAGTCGATTACATAGACTGGATATATCAGCTATGAGTTGTCGATGAGACCAAGGATAAGGTTTTGTTCAGCTATACTCTTAATAGCAATTCTGGTGATTCGGGCATATCTGCATTCTTTAGTGGCGGCTTGATTGAGATATTATACATGCCCGACATGTTAAACTACAAGTCAATAGGATCTATATCGAATGTTATAGTGAATCAGATTATCCGTAAAGTGTGCGAGTCAACAACAAATGCCAACTAGAACAAATAAAGATTTCTAATAAATAAAACTTACTTTAAATATGAACCAATTATCAAGATAAATAAATTAAGTAATGTGTTTATTAAAAATTCAATTTAAAAGCATATTACAGAAATGGAGCCAGAGGATTTAAATGGGTATCCCCCATAGTTGGGTGCAGGTACGGCAGCTAGTGTGGAACCT
>CAJVPU010001641.1:0-12329 GCA_910591775.1 Dentiscutata heterogama | reverse complement strand
TTAAAAAAAAAAACTTGTCGAATAATGTTTGGCAATCTATTTATAGTGGAATTCATAATCATAACTGTACGTACGTACGAAATACGGAATTTAAATTTTAATCAAAGCTCTAATCTATTAAGCAAGGTGCTTGAGAATTAGTTTTAAAGTAGATACATTACATTTCAGTTTTAGAGCAAAGACCGGGACTAAATATTTGTCGAGAGCCTTTTCACGACTTTTTTTGGGCGTCTGGCGAATTTTTTGCCGATAATAAACAAATTTTTTCTTTCTACTATAAAGTTCTTTGTGACATAATTTTCTGTATGTTTTTTCTTACAGGCATTTCGTATTAGATCCAAGTCTTTAGTTAGCGCACTATAGTACTATGTTTAATACATATTATATATTAATATCAGATATATGCTATATAAATATATGCTATATAAATATTTTTCTAATTACATCTCTGTAACATATTGTACTTCTATTTTCATCTTATTCGCGTTAATTTAGTCGATAAATAAAAATATTTATTAATTGGTGTATTTAAAATAAGCTATTCAAGTTCGTCAATATTTATTGCTACCATCACAATTCTTAACTGTTAAATTTCATGATTATTTAATCGGTTAAGTATTGAGTCCGTACAAAGAATATTTATTGTCACGAATTATAATGAAATCGGATTAAAATGAAATGAGGGCTTCTATTTAACTCTCTAAAACCCACTTATATTTGTTTATTATAAACTCTACCCTAAAACTAACCTCTAGCCCTAATCACTAACCCTAAAAAACGCACTTCAAAAATTTTTATTTTTCGGTGGTTTGTCTATTTTTTACATTGTAAATAAGTTACTCAAGTTCGTAATATTTATCAGATTATAAGATTAATTCGGTGCTGCTCACTTCAAGTTCATTTAGCCGACATCACATAGGGTTAAGATTAGCGTTTACAGCTGTTTTCATAAATTCTGGGACATCTAAAAATTTTCTCGTCTCCCGAAACTTCTTCGATCTTGTTCTTAGAATCATTTAACTTTTCGGAAACTACTTCGCTGTCTCCATATAGAAGTTCCAAGTACAGCGAAGTAGTTTCCGAAAAGTCAGGTGATTCTTAGAATGAGATTGAAGAGGTTTCGGGAAACGAGAAAATTTTTAGATGTCCCAGAATTTATGAAAACAGCCGTAATTAGTTGCGTGATGTCTGATGTCAGCTAAGTGAAATGATTGTCGGTGAAGTAAGGCGTATCCATTCATTTGATTATTTTTTTTTTTTTTTGGCCTGATGCGTCTTCCAGACTTTCTTTCAAGATGGTGCGTTTTTCCAAAGTAAATATTGAAGTTTTCGTACTGTTTAGTGTTTTTATCTATTATTCGTTTATCCATTTATTCGGATATCCGTTTTATATCCGTTTACTATTGATATCCGGATAATTATCCGAATACTTGCCAGATTATCCGGATCCCGAATTGGAACTCTAATACTGTTTTTTCCCTTAACATAAGATACTTATAATGCTTTGATAATTGTACAAAGGCTTGTCAAGATGATACAGACATCAAAATTATCTAATGCCTCTCGAATTTGATCCATTCTCGAACACAGAAAAGTTGGGAAAAAAATCTTAAGTACGAGTTGTGTAGAATTTTACATGAATTAACCATTAATTCTTATATATAGTAGCTATATTCTTCATTTTGTTCTTATTGATGCCATAATATGCTATAGAATATATGCCTCCGCAAGATTTTGCAAAGAGAAGTGGCAAATACATCCTTTGCAAAAATCGAAATTTCTACAGAGACTGAGAGACAAGTGAAAATAATGGTGAATCATTCCAAAAATTTATTCCTCAAAGTGCACAAATGAGCCAAAATATGTTCGTGACATGAATTTGCTTTATTATTTAGAAGCTTAATCAATTCTGTCTTGTTTAAAATGACTGCTATCCTTGAAAAGAGCATCATTAAGAATTATTCATTTTTGTAATAGAAATAAAAGAGCGACCATCTTGCCCATTTTAATGTTTTTAGCTATAAATGGTTATAATCTTGATGCGAATGACGGTTCTGCTGAAAAAAATTACGATGTGTCGCAACAGGTGACGTTAATATTAGGTATGTTGAATCTTAAGACTGCTGATATTATATAACGCTATTTTTATTTGTATATTATATATATTTTAGACCAAAATTAACAAGATCTGGTAACTTTTAGCTTTATTTATTGTGATACGAAAAAATTACACCTCATATAAATCATGTGATGTTACTTAAGGATTACGATTTTTAATTTCATGAGAGTAAAATAACGACGTACGTATGTAAATCAATATTCTTTTTATAATGTATTTCTATTTCTTTTATGCAATGTTATCCCGACGATTTTATTAAGTAAATCGAACTTTACTTACTACTGTAAGTTGATCGAAATGCCATCCTTTACTTTCAAATTTTGGCGTATTACGGGTAACTTTTTGTAATAGGTTTTTCGTTATACATTTTGGCGTAAAAATTAAGTTCTACACCAAAAAACGTAGAACAAATAAGTCATCTGTATTGCACTAAAATTTTTGAAACTAAAAAATGGCATTTCGATCAACTTAGTAGATGAAATTCGTTTGGGCTTAGTAAAAAAAAAACCCATTTCCTTGTAATATGTTCAAGTTTTTTCTAATTAGATCGTATGATTTTGGCGTGCACAGATTCAGAATATTAACTAACGCAGGAGTGGAAAAAATACATGTGACAGTGCACAGATAATACCGATGGAATAATTAATTGTAACCAAGAAATACGCAATTGTATGAACCTTATCTCCTTATCTTTATTCTTCATCCACCGTATTTTAATTAAAGTTTATTTGACATCGGCCTTATCTTAAGATCTTTACCCCGTCCTTCCTCATTATAGAGGTTATATAATCAAAACATTTCGATTGATAACAATTTTCGGATATCTTTAGCGTTAGAGGTTACATATCGATAGGGTTGTAAAATTTTTGTGGATCATCAAATGATGCAATAATACTGGGTGATGGTGAAAATCGCATGAAATCTGATTTACTGAAGCTTACGTAAAGTTCATGTAACGGTAAGATTGATTCAATTGCATTTTTCACATGATTTTGTCCTTTAACAGATTTTCGTGATCATCATGTGAGAGTGAAATTTTCGCGAAAAATTTTTTGAATTATATATGTTAAGAGAACGCGATTAACAATTAACATAATTTTTGCGACTCAGCACGTGATTAATTAAACTCAGAAAAGTACTCTAATCATGTGATTGATATCAACTTATTCGAATTATTCGAATCGCGAAAATTTAACTTGCAATCTATAAAAGCAGCTTTGGGTACCAAACTCTAACAAATGCGGACTAATCATGATTCGAATCGAATCATAATAAACTCGAATTATTTGAATCAAGTCACCATCTCTGTATTAAAAAAAAAAAAAAACAATACGAAAAACTTTGTGATCGCAATTTTAAGAACTTAATAAGTCACATTTTACTAAAGATGTAATTAATAATATGTCAATCTAAATGGTTCATATGATTTGACATTGAATCCTGAAAAAAAAAAAAGATTCAAAATATGGGAATGCATATAAATACCGGTATATCATAACCTTTATTGAAAAGTAGAATGAAGAATGGTCTGAGAGCTCTCAAATAAACTTAATATATACATGCATAATAAAACCTTAGGGCTTAAAAAGAATATAAAAACATAAATTTAACATGACATCTTTATCTACACTTGAGCCTCATCATAATTCATAATTTGGAGGCAAACATTTACAACTACTCTCACAGTGACCACAATTACAATGCGTCGACATTAACGGATTTTCGTTTGCATCCACGTCGCAACGGCAATGCTTGTCCTCTGCAATATCACCTATTACTAGTCTTGCAATTCGTTGATAATCAGGACTGCAAGGGCAGAATAACAAGCTTTCTTCATATTTCGGTAAAGTAGAATTTTGGCTAGCAGCAGAACAAGAAACCAGATCGATGTTGCATTCAATTCGTAGTTTTGTTCTGGTCTCATTTTTTGGTAAAGTAATAATGATATAAAACTCCAATATATGTTTTACATCAATTAAAGGCGTATTACAAGAATAATGAATTTTATTATTACAATCGGGTAATAGGAAATTGAAATTACTTTGGTAACTTGTATTTCCTATATCTTCATTTATTTCTTGCAATAAATTATTTTGAACTAAATTTTCGGCGTCAAGTGTTGCAACGACTTTGGTGATTTCGAAACTTTCATTTTGAGCTCTGTAAACGATATTTTCTAAAAGCTTAATACGTAATCCGTGAATCTTTAATTTTTTAATATAAGGAATTAATTTAATTTCTATCGGAATGACTTGGCCAAGAGGATAAGATTTCTTTGGAATTGAAATCTCGTAATTCAATATATCCTCGTAATCTTTTGACAAAGCTATTCCTTGTGAGTCAACATCATCGGGTAAAACTCTAATAATCTCGACATCAATTTTTTTTGTTAATTTCGGCAATAAACCTGGACGATGCGCTTGTGCATTTAATCGATATTGCACATGTCCTAAATCTGCATCGATAGTCTCTGGAAGGCTTCCTAATAGTAAAAATTCGAAAGGAAACGTATATATACCCGCCGGGACTATGTTTGTATGATCATGATGCGAGGATGGTAATTGTTTTATACTGAAAATACTATTGCGTGGATGTTCAGATATTGACAATGGTTCATTAGCTTGTGGAATCGTGAACTGCCACTTATGAAATATAATTTCTCGTTTTTCCGAATGAATATTCTGATCGTGTTTAACATCTGTTCAAATGTATACATATATATATATATATATATTAAAAAGTTGAACGAAAAGCTTTACTAAAATAAATACTAACATCATAACAATACCTGAAATCCAAAAGGTTTTTGTTTTTCCAACAAATTCCATTTCAATTCCTTTAATATTTGTTGGTTTGCTTAAATTCAAAATCAGATCACCTCTTAAAAAAACACCGGGAGCTTCTTGCGGATCTCCACGGAATATTATTGTAGGTTCAATTAATTTTATAACTAATTCATTTTTGAGATTTTTATTTTTTTGCTTAGATGATAAAGGAACTTGTTCACTGAATTGCGATGATGTTGAACAATGAGAGGGTTGGGGTGGCGTAGTCATTGTATTTTCAGTATAATGTTTTAAAGGAGAGAATTAGTGAATATTCATGAAAATATTACTGTCATGAAGGATCAGTTGTAGTCTATTAAATATAATGTCATATATAATGGCTATGTCATTACTGGTAGATCATTGTCAAAATTGGATGCGACCTTTTGGCGATTGGCTGAATTTAATCTGATAGTAATATATTTAAAAGTAAAATGGCTGCGAAATAAAAACTGCAAGTAAAAATTTTAAATCATCGTAATTATAATATTTATCTGTTTGCTATATCACCAAAATTGTCGTCTCGGCAAAAGAATACAACAACGAAATCTAATTGTTGGACTCGAGTTATAGAAAATTTAAATTGAACCCTTTTTGAGAGAATAGAATTTTTACGTTACACAGTAAATCTCAAGGGAAATCTATCGCATAGTAAAAGAGCGTTGTAGAATTGGTCTACAATCAAAAATATGCTTCACATGTTTTTGCTTCAACGAGTTTTACAGATTATCTCATGCACACTATAGTACAATACTGCAATAGAAATCGTATTACTAATACTGAATACTGTACTGAACTATAACTATTTAACTGGCAGTTCACCATAAAAGCATAATCATTGAATTTTTTAACAACCCATAGATAATAGCGATAAATTCTTTTTGCAGAACAAATATGGAAAATTTAGAACGGTTATATAATAAGAAGCATTTTTAATCGTTTCACATTTATTTATATAATTATATTTCTGAATGATTTGTTTGTGGCAGATTTGATTTAAATCGACAATGCGTACGTCAAATTGTCACAATGGTATTTTTTTTAAAAAAGTTTGTGCTACACGTCAGTGTGTTGGTCCCTTCCAATGAAAATCATTATAACCAAAATTATCTAATACTATTGGAACCAGCTAGCTTCTTTTTTTTTTTTTACCACCAATTAAGAAGGTCCAGTGATCCAATGAAAAAAAAACTTTTTTAATCTCACTAACACGTAATAGCATGTAGTAAATCATAATTTCTATCGATTTTAAACAAAAATTTTGAATAAACTACCTTCAAAACTAGTGTTGTGCTAAGTTGTAGCCCAGTTTTAAAATATAAATCGGGGTTTCAAACTTATTAGGTTCTTTTGACGATACCCAATAAACTGCTTGGTAAAACGTCCAATCAAAAGTCGTTTGCTTCAGACCCCAGGAGATATTCTTTAAAAAAATTTCGATTATTTGGCTGAAATTTCAAAAATTTTTGATCAAAAATTTTAAAATTTTTCGTTCTAAAAATTTACTTCGAATAACTTTAGTGTCCTTGCGTACTAACTTTTATGAAAGGCAATGAAGACTATACCGGTAACACACTAAAAGGTTGCTACTCTGAAGTTATAATCTTTAAAATGATAACTAAAAGAATATTTCTTTTACTTGAAACGATTCTAGAACGAAGTCATTTGATCAAAGGGGTTAAGTATTTAATAAATTTTGTTAAAAAAACAAGTTTCAACATGTAAAGAAGCGTTTATTAATTTGAATATTTACTATTTAATTTATTCGCGATAATTTATTATGTAGGTATAAGAAACATTTATTAATTGTTAATATAAGTATTTAAAATAAGCTATTTTATTTAATTTTATTCTAGGTTGTGAGTTCAAAAAAACATTTTATCAATTTAAGTATTCGAAATAAGCTATATATTTATTTATGTCCATTAATATTTACTATTTAATTATTTAATTCACAATAATTTGTGTAAGTATGAGAAACGTTTATTATTCTAAAATAAGATATTTATCTTCATGAATTTTTATTATTTACTTTTAATTTTAGATTGAGTATAAAGAATATTTATCAGTTTAAGTATTTAAAAGTTATTCATGTCCATTTATTGATCTAAGTATAGATGTAATGTAAGATAGATCTGTGTTACTAAAGGTATTCAAATTAGTTTTTTTTTCCTCATCTGGACAATATTTTCTATTTTACGTATTCGCATGAATATGAGATGCTGTGAACGAAGTCACGAGGCATCCATTTGTCACGAGATCACGACCCACATCCATGACATAGAATGAGCAATTTGTGAGGGTAAGCGATTTGTGAGTATGATGTATTGTATGATGAGTGGTGGTTTGATTGATTTAAGTGATGGTTATAAGCGATTTGTAAGTATGATGTATTGTGCGATGGAGTGATGGCAAACATGAGGTCATAATAAATGGTTATTTAAGAAAGAAATGGAAATTTTTTTGTCTTTGCTGTTAGCTCAACGCAAGTCTAGCTTCGTCATTAGCGGCCACCCACCCGTCATCAGGCAAAGGGAGTGGTTTGTATTGGGGTGTTTGGTAGTTATGGATATGATCGATAGTCCGGGTAAACAATCCGGATAAGTGCTTTGATAGCCCGACCAAACAGCCCGAATATCAAAGAAGAGAGTAAAATAGGATAAATTGACGATACTAGGAACTAGCTGTGGACCACATGAGCAGCGAGGCGAGATCCCATATGGTGTTTTCCATAGTTGTTGTATATGGATGATCGAGTGACAAATTTATTTTTTAATTTTATTTTGCTTTCCAAATTACTATGATTAGCGAATTACATGCGTCACACACCACACGAAAATCTGGGAATCGGGAATTTTGAAATAATATGATAAAATTATATTGTTTCACGCTCTTTTTATTAATACTATTAACTATTAATAAAAGTTTGATAAAAGTGGTCGACTGCTTGAATAATAACAAACCGGGATCAAATAGAATAGTGTTAGTATTGTATGGCTGTGGTGTATATTTTGTTAAAAGTTTTTTTCAGATGTCCAGTGTCTAAGTTCATGAATGTAAACACTTTTATATAAAATTATACAAAAGTACATAGTTATATGCAGAGATGTATCTTCGCGTGAGATGATTATTTCATTTTTTTCGTTCATTTCGTATGATAAATTTGATAAATAGTAAACACAACAATTAGTAGCTTTTGTATAAGTAAATTGATAATTTTTGAGATCTCGGTAACGAATCACGCGATAGGCGAAAGGTATGCTAGTTTTATCTTGCGCAAGATACATCTTTGGTTATACGTAACATTGGGTTTTAATTCTTTCTATTTAATTAAATTGTTAGTAAAATTTTGAGGTAATGATACTTCTTTTTTTGTGCAATATGTCTGTGTCATGGCAATATTGCTGTACGAGTGAGTGATGCGCGAAATAATTTTAAGCTTAGTCTGATATAGTTTTTTTTTAATAAAATAATTCTACCTGAATCTACCTGAATTTACCTGAATTATTCAAGTATGACTTTCTTTGATGAGTCTAGCCCTAACGTTAATATACCATATAAGTGTACCATGTGCATGGGCGTCTTTTGAGGGATTGCCTTGAACTTCATGTGAAAACATTTATCGTTATTTACTTTTCATTCACTCTATTATGCAGTTCTTTATAACAGTATAAGTATACTTTATTGTGATTTCCTTAAAGCAGTGATGTCACGGGACAGTTGTAGACAGTAAAATTTGGGCATTTTTATACAATTAAATAAATTAAAATTAAAATTATAATAACTATATATATATTTTAATTTTCTAAGTAAACATACATGTTCAGCACCTAAAAAACAAATTTATTAGTTATTAAAGTTTTAATACACTTTGGACACTTGGCCGTTGGACATGGTCAAAAAAGCCTTAGAATAAATTTGGACTTAGGCCAAATTATGTCACTTTCTCTCTCCATAGATGCATATTAAAAAATATTAAAAATGCATTGTAACAACACCGGTATTTATCTGTTATTTAACACAATCAACCATATTTATACCTATCTACCTAATGGGAACCAGTGCACAAAATCTATTGTAAAATATTAATCACATTTTCGCTTGTAATGCAAAAGAAACGCAAAAATCATATCATTTTACCTATGAGACTACCTCCTGCGCGTTAACAAAACGTTATCCTTCAAAGTTATAACTTAATTTAATAGCGAAGCCTAACCTTAATCAAACAGGAAACTTTTTACCGAAATATTTTAGATTTGTAACGTTAGAGTCCTAAAAATTTTCGTGATTAAGATGATTAAGACAAATTCTAGTTTAATTTTAAGCGATCGAAAAATTTCATTCATCTGGAAAATTTCATTAGTTGAGTTTTAAATTCGCTTAAAAAAGATATCGCCAGGAAAAGCAGGTTAAATTACTGCATAATTTTATGCATTGATGGGAACGCTAAATTAATATGCCAGATATAAGTAAAAAAAAAAAAAAAAAAAAAAAACCTATTGTACAAATTGGAAATCGAAAAATCGATTAGTTGGTCATTTGGCGTTTAATCGATTAGTATTAGACTTTTAAAAGCCAACTTAATCGGTTGATCAACTAATAGCTAATCAGTTAATCGAATGATAGGTAAGTCACTAACAAATAATCAATAAGTGATGCAAGAAAAAAATATATCAGGCTTTAGGCTTTAAGCTTACCAGATTCAATTCTTGAAAGTCTGATAGGTTGAGTTCAGTAAGATAAATTTAAAAGCCAATTTTAAAACCAAGTTTCGTTCAAGTAATGTTTTGTATTGAATTCTGTAGTGCAAATTTTGCAGAATCTATAGGTAAAGAGTGTATTATTTGCTCGAATTATATTGGCAATCAGAATTTGCAAAAACCGGACTTGAGGTGAGTAGATAAATTCGTGGAGTTCCGACGTAATAACACGATTAAAGATGGAAAAATAGCAAAATAGCAGTAAATAAGTGTTAGTTCGAGCTTAGTTCAAGGCAAAGTTTTATTATGAAGCAAGTTAACTCATTTTTTGGCAATTGATTATAGAATTTTCCTTTTTCAGTATCCGAAAATGCAATGCATGCTAATTACAATCGCTTTTAAATATACTCTTAATCCTCGATATCAACTCTCTATGCAAATACGAAATTCAAGTGCGATATATCATACACGCCAAACTCAAAACCAGGACCAAATCAGTTCAAAACTAGGGCCAGATCAAAGCTAAAAAACAACAGTAGAATCATATAAAAGGGCAAGCTAACACGGTGTCACTTTGACTTGTAAACATTGTTACGGGGTGAATTGTATGGCTTTATTAATTTATATACAAAAAGATATAATTTATGTGATAAGGCAACTCGCCAGAGGCGTGACGTTGGTGATTTGACAATAATTTAATTTATTAAAATGAATTATCCGGGTAAGGTATTAAAGGTATTATGAATGAATTATTTGAATCCCGTAGGATGTCCTTTTACATGAGCGAAATTGCAGTGCTTTTATAGCTTCTGCTATCTTAACGAATTTCAAGAGGGGCTTGGGGAAAACTTAAACAACTTAGGGGAAAACTTATACTAATTTAGGGGCTTACAATAATAATTACAACATAATTCAAGAAATTAAAATGGCTTTGCCATTTTAGTTCCATTATTTCTTATTGAAACTTCTTAATTAAATCGGTAGTTTCTTGTTCTTCGCTCTTCTCTTTAGTCGCGTTCAGGTTCTTCGGATTTCGCGTAGGTTATGAGGCTGCTTCGGCCGAGGAGTCATCCTTCAACTAAGCCGCAAGCTAAATTAAATACCTGTTCCTATGTTTTATTCGGCCGATAAGCCTCAACCGATAAACCAGTAAGTATTTCCTTCATCACAGGTTTTGCTGCGCCGAATTCGAAGATCCTTCTTTGCCCGTGACAACATCTTAAAAAATGGAAATGTATATAAAACTGCTAATGACATTACAACAGATAACGGCTCTAATATTAAGACTGTTATTATACAATTTTTAGCCAATATATTGCTAATTTTTCACAACACACATATTGCAGTTAAGGCAGTTATTTCAACAATATTATTTGCACAGTCTACATACTTCTATGTGCTAAAGAGCTAAGGGAGGACGTAAACAAAAGTTTTTAATATCACCGATATAATAAAGGATATACATGATGGAACTCGATAGAATTCAACTTATATTTACTTAGAAAATTACGAATCAGA
The DNA here is from genome assembly GCA_910591775.1 of Dentiscutata heterogama. NCBI lineage: Eukaryota > Fungi > Glomeromycota > Glomeromycetes > Diversisporales > Gigasporaceae > Dentiscutata > Dentiscutata heterogama. The sequence goes on along the minus strand of CAJVPU010001641.1, from coordinate 1,167 downwards.
GTAATTTAAGAGCAAGTTAACGATCTTGAAATTCTACTGCATTAATGAAAAATTAACAAGCCAACATGCAATTTTAAGTATTATAATACCTACAATAGAAGAATTGATTCATTTTTAAAAATTTTAATAGTAAGTTTGATATTGTAATCGGGTCTAACATATGATAACCCGCTATTTACCGTACAAGTATGGATTTTATGCATCATTCATTGACCCAAAAAATTCATCTTTTTTGTATTGTAAATAGATGCTATTTATAAATTTATTAGATAGTTATTAGATGGGCATTTCTTATTGATTCAGTAGCAGAAATTTCTCAATTGAAGAAAGTGATCCATTAAAATTAGTGAAAAAAACAAGAAAATATCTTGCGTTTTTGCCCCTTCTGTTCCCTCTGAACATTTATTTTCAAACGTTAGTAACCATATTACACCTAAATATAATCAATTAAATTTGTATTTTGTTTTTGAAGCAAACTTATCGTATATAGATCTTTTTCCTTGTTAAATAAAATCTAACATCGGGTAATTTTTTTGTCACATAACTGCAAAATCTGCGCAGAATTTTTATATCTGTATTTAAATATTTTAATACAAAAAATATTCCAGTATTCCCGATGAAATTAGATAACTATAAAGTAGAAAAATTATTTGACTACCTAATTTTTTTTTTTTTTTTGTATTATAAATCCATTATTTTAATTTATAGCTGGCCAAAGACTTAAACAGCGAGTACGTGTATACAATGTGACTACCGTGTGCTAATTTGTTATCACTTTTTTCGAATTTGTTAAATATACGAATAGCATCTGATAATTCAGAAAACTGAATTTACTGTAAATTCAAAGCAGACAAACAGGTTATTTTAAAGAAATCGATTCTTAAGCTTCAGCTTTTTTTTGTTTTTAATTTAAATTTTTTTTTTTCAGTAATTGCTATATTTCAATTCTTAATGCCAATTTTTGAAAATACTTCTTTAGCAAAATTAATAGTATGTTTTAACCTTAAAACAATTTCTGTATATGAAAGACTCAAAGACTTTATAGAATATCAAACATTATAGCATTGTGATTAAATATGTTAAAAGTTTTAGTTTTTTATAATCTTTATCCTTAAAACCTAATTTCCTAGAAGTTTATGAGATTTGGTATCATCACAATTATGCTTG
>CAJVPU010001640.1:0-12341 GCA_910591775.1 Dentiscutata heterogama | reverse complement strand
TGAGCTCTCATTCTTGCATATAGTTTATATAATCTTTGTTTTCATACAAATTAAGTTGTTACCATGTAATTACTTGTATAAACTAATTAATAAAGATATGAGCAAGGCCTCACCTTAACACTAAAAAAAAAAAAAAAAAAAAAAAATAGAATATTATATTATAAGGTGTAGTGGCTTAGTGAAGTGATCTAGTCATCATCCTACCAAGTGGCAGGTCTAAAGTTCAAATTTTACAGATGATGTTTTTAAAAAATAAGTCTGCATTATAGTAATGATTATCTGTCGATCAGTTATGTCCTAGAACCTGTAATCTTAATAACACTATGTTTACATGTGAGCTTTGATATATAAAAGGCCAAGAAACTAGAATGATCGAAACCTATTTGGGAAGACCTGAGTAAGAAGTAGCTACAATCTTCAATGATACCACAGAAAAGACACAAATTTGGAAGTTAGAACCAAGATTAGAGAACTAAACAACAACAAGACCCTTTAGTAGAGAGATTGACTAACCCAACTTTCAATTTAGAAAGTTAAAAATCTGTAAGGCATTACAGAGTACACCAACTCTGGCCAACCTGGTAAGAAACCAGTGGTGGGGGCCCTACACACAAAACCAGAGGCTATGAAAGTTAGGTAACTAACAAAAAAATGCTAAGCATGTCTAGAGAACTAGCCTACCGAATTGAAAAAAAAGACATGTGCTGAGAAATTATATACTAAGATGAGACAAGGACACTAGCACCTAAAGCCAAGCCAAGATCAAATCTTCTGGGTCACAGGTTAAAGAAAGAGATAGACTAATAAGAAAATAACAAAAAAAGAAAAGTCCAAATATGGGTACTGAAATTAGAAGTAAACCTTATAAGACAAAAGTGATTAAATAGAAATAATCTTAACTGTAAGTGGGAGTCTTGGCAACTGTATAAAACCAGGTTGGCTTGAATGAAATAGGGTAGACTCTAGTAGATTTACCTCAAGGATAGCCATATATCTACTCAATGAAGAAATACAAGCTGGTAATAGTCAGTACAAACCCAAGATTAGTCTCAAAAATCCTAAGTCTAGATTGTGCAATTTAGTGGAATGGGCTAGATAGTAGTTCCTGAATTAGTATAATATGCTTAAAAATAGTTAGGATTAGAAGGTTTAAATGGGTAACTCACTAGTTGGGTTATAGGTATGATATCTAGTATAAAACTTGTAGGTAGACTACTTAAATAGGTACTTAAAAGGTGTATATGTGGCTAGTTATATCTTTATTGTAACTATAATAGCAAATGATTGCTAATAAAGAGTTCCTAGGCTAAAGAGGTTACATAAATATATATATATATATAATATTATATTGTCAAATATATTTTACTAACAAAATATATAATATATTATGACTTTATATATACTTTTTTGCATATTAACAAAATACTTAATATTATATTATACAATTTAGTTTAATATAAAATATATTATAATTGATTTGAGTTACTTTTCAAAAATAAAGATTAAAAAATAACAGGCATTAATTTATAATCAACAAAATTTACAAATAATATATAATATATATAGTTTATTTATATTAAAATTGCTTTAAATTTAATAACTTTAAATTAAAAAATTGCTATATTTATAGTTATGTACTTTACTATATAATAAATTCTTTATATAAATAAGTTTCTTTAGAATAATAAATTATTTTGCATTTTCAAAGATCTTTATATATTATACAAAGGTACTATTTTGCTATTTAATTTTTAATTATAAAACAAAATTATTTATATATATTTTCTGTTTACAAATATATATTTTATTATTATAATATTGGTTTATTGTATATTTTTTTTTTATAATTTGGCAATTCTGCTTTTATTATTTAAGAGATATATATTAATTATACAAAGGTATTAGCTACAGCCTGCACTCTTCTTCTTTTCAATAAAAGCTTATTTAGCTATTTAATAGTATCTAAATACAATTTGCTACAGCAACTTTTATCTTACTTCTGGCTTTTAACTTGCTAAAAATATATCTATTGGATTCTAGAATTGTAGTTGCTAGCCTTGTCATACTACCTAATTTTTCTTCTAATTTTTTCTTCTTTTCAGGAGGTATAAAACAAAAAATATAAAAGTTTATTAAAAAAAATATAACAAAAACAAAAAAAAAAAAAAAAGTAAGAAGAAAAAAAAATAAAGATATTAAAAAAAAAAAAAAAAGAAAAACAGTATTGATAGCATATATATACCTGTGTCAAGGCTTAAAAAATTATATATTAGTTGCAACTAATCAATATATTTCGCTTATAATGTTTCACTTTATTATTATAGACTCATTTTAGATATATTACCAAAGTTAAATATCTTCTAAATAAGAGTATTGGTCTTTTTCTCTTATTTTAGCACTGATAATAAACAAAATAAATACATGGTTGTATTCTACTAAATTTATCTTAATTAGATAGATATAAACAATGCCGATCTTTTAAAAAAGATAAGCCAAATTATTAACTTTTTTCAAAAATTTTAATAAGGTTGGCAAAAGATAAGCAAAAAGAAAAGATATTTGTACTATAACAAAAGAGTATATATTTTTTATTAAAATCATCAGCAGTCTTATTGTCTATACATAGTACAAATCTTTTTGGTAAGTGATAACTCTAAACTTGTTAGCAAATAGTAAATAAGAACTATTTTTAAACAACAAGAGCCATGACTGCAGTGAGTAATAAACTCTAAAGCTACTAGCAGATAATATATAAGAACTATTTCTAAATAATAGCTGCTATCTTATAGCTACTTTTTCTTGTAATATATAAGCTTGTTTAAATATTTTTTATTTTTTTTTTAATAAAAGTTTCAGAAAAACTTTTAATATAGATGATTGTTAAAAAAAACTATGTCTGTATTGGCTTATTGTAATAATACTATATATGTAGTAGTACTATGCATATAGTCTATAATTAGTATAAGTAATTCAAATTGATAAGTTGTTAAACTAACTAAAATAAGCTTAAAACTAAAATTTTTTATAGAATTTTTAAAATACAAAAAATAGTTTTAAATGTTAAATTAGTACTTAGCAAAATTAAACTTTTTTTTAATACTCAATATATATTAATCTGACTTTTAAATCAATATAGCAATATATTAATGCAATAATATAATAATATAGTATTGCTATATCGATTTTTTTTTTTTTGGAATTAAGGTAAAGCCTTGCTTGTATTTTTATTTAGTAATTTATATAAGTAATTATATAAGACTATATAAAAACTTAATTTGTATACTAATAAATAAAAATAAATTACATACAAGAATAAAAGCTCAAACTGATTTATCTGTAATCTAAACCTACTAGAGTAGTCAAGACTTATCTAGATTTAAATAGTTAGGATATAGTTAAAAAATATACTATATTTAATCTATATAGTAGACCAAATATTCAGCTTTAGAGAAGCTTGTTCTAGTGGAGAACAGGTATTAGATTTAGAATATAAATGGTTGACAAAGCTACAAGAGTAGCTAATATTAGATATAGTTTTGTTTCTTCTATAGGTTTGAGATAAGAAGAGATAAAGTAATGTATTGGATCTAAAGCAGGTAAGAATTTGGTAAACTTTTTTCTATTGTGAAAAGTTGGTATAGTATAAGATTTATATATTATATAAGTTAAGATGAAAACTTTAAAAAGTATTTGTATAATTAGTTAAAAGTCAAGTAAATAAGAAATCTCAAAAGAGTCTAAGAATTAAATTAGAAGTTTAGAAATAAGATCTTTAAGTGTGAAGTGAAATAAATAGGAATATAATAAAGAAAGTAAAAGATTGAAGAAGAAATATAAAAAGATTGTATATATTAGATTATTAAGTTGATATAAAGTAAGATTAAGAAATAACTCTTCCTATAGATCACTTTACCAAATTAGAAACAAGAAGAAAAAACTTTTTCGTGATATTTTCTCCAATATTTATTAAGTAACTTGATGTTCAACTTCTAAGTAAAGTTATCTAGCACCCCAAGAACAATCTAAAGGAGGTACAATTTTTGCCAAAAGACCTCCTCTGGATAAGCTACTAGCAATAAACATGTTAAATAGCAAAAAAACAGTTTTTTGATCCTCCCGCGAAAGTGGTTCTATAGACTCTCAGTTTCTAAATAATCAAAAACAAGCTACAGACAGCATACTAAGAAAAAACAATGAGAAGCCACAGGTTTCACACCTTCATAAACCTTTAGACTACACCAAAAATATGGTTTCCGAAAGCTCTTCCTTCATTAGTAATTATTTTTTTAACTCACGAAACCTGTGCAATCTAAAAACACCAATATTTCTAGCTTGCCCCCAGCCAAGACACAGAATACACAAAGAATTTTTTAAACATCACTATCAAAGACTGGCCAAAACTCATATTCACTGTTAGCTTCTCTATCCTAAGAATGCTGACACGTTCGTCTTCTTTGTCGATATTACCAAATCAAGAAAAATCCTAAACCTGACCAACTATCCATCTTAATGAATCTGCAACCACGAGGATCCCACCCAATCAGTCCTATTTGACCTTACAATACAAAAAAACAACACTGTAAACATTAGCGCCAAACATCCCAAATCTATATATATTAGTGACCTTACAACAATAATCAACTCTTATGAAAGCAATATGAAACCCTACACAAAAGCCAAGAGTAATGCAGACTTATCCATGATTCCATACAACTGTATCACAGACTTGGACTCAGATAATGAGTCAAACAAGAGCAATAATGAGTAAGCTTATACAGCAATTTTCACAAAGCTCAACTCCTCACAAGATCCTATCACAGAACATATAAACACTAACACAGGCACTAGTGATACTAATGTGGTACTATCTATAAACAAACCCTCTAACACCAATCTTCAAACAGCTCCAACACTAATACTACCAAGACCACCAAACCCAGACCTAGCACACCCACTCAGCAAATTACACAACCAGTGCTCACTACACCTACCTCCAATTCTACCCACAGATGCTACATCCTACTCTAGCTTAACTCGCAAAAGGCCTAGAAATCTGGCCAATATTTCACCACTCAATGCAACTGCCAACAAAGCCACTAAAGCCATAGTAGGCAGTGTATCTACACCAGTTAAAATACAAGTAGACAGAGAGATAATCACAAAACCTACCTATAGCCAAATCACTAAAACCAATCTCAAACTTCTCACCACTGATGCTCCGGAAAACATCATGGAATAGGCCTCAGAAGTACACCTTAAGATTACTACACTCATCAACGCCCTCTTTAACACAAATCTTTGGTCATATAATGTAATTGCAAAAGCCCTCAAGATCCTAGAAGGCATCTATAACCTCATCAACTACAAGCTAACTACTCACAATATGAAACATAAGCTACTAGAGGCAATTGCCCTCAAGTTCACTCACCAAGACACTAGATTCTTCACCACCTTCATACATAACCCCAGGACCACCCTGGTATACCAAAAAGAATATATAAACCTCTTTAATACTGCTCTCACAACATATAAAAAGGACAACAAGATTACACTTACCAACACCACAACCTGTAACACTATCCACTCTATGCTCAAGAAGATGCTCATCTCACAATACCTTACTAATATCAACTTCTCTAAAACAATGCACAGACAAATCTACAAAGCTATTCAATATGTAAGAAGATTTTTGCAAATCAAAAATACTAGTAAAAAAACCCCCAAAGAGATTAGAGCCCAAATTACTAATGCTCTTGAAAATAAGCTTATACTATTACCTGACACACCCACACAAATTCCAAGTGAAATCCTGGAGATTCTGCTATTCAAACTCCCTATTACACAGCGATCTCACACTAGAGCTATAGTAAATGCTCTAAGAAGAATCTTTAAATTCCCAGAACTTCCAAAGACATATTTTGCAAAACTTTCTCCACTTCCTCTCTATTATAATGGCCTTATAGCCAGCTTATGCCAACTATAACCAATCTCCCACCGATTCTCTCTCCAACACCTAGCTGCATACAAAAGAAAACTTGCAGACTTTTATACCATCACCAAAATCCCAGATGCCTATTTTAACTTGCCACCTTCCAAAAAACTACTACCTACTATCTACCAAGAGCTCAACCAAGCCACCTCTACTATCCCACTTGCCAAAGTTGTTTCCTAGCTTAGAGGATACTACACCTTTAAGCTGCTTTCTAATGACTTTTTTGCTACCAAACCTCTCTTCCCAAAGGATACAATCAAGATTAAAACTACCTTTCTATTCAACTACCCTATTATCGAGAATGCGAAGGCAAGAGAGTTCGTCAAACAAGTCTCTTCTTACTACTGAATCCCATTCCCAATTGCAGCTGAAATCATGCAAGCCAACCCAACCAACAAACTCACTCTGCTAACTGCAGAAGAAATCACCGAACACCTTAATATTTCTATCCCTATTACAACCCCACAGCAACTTACAACTACAGTTAAGCTTTTCTGTAAATACTACTACTTTGCCCAGGTCTCATCTGAATGGATCCAAATCGAGAGTAGCCTCTCCACCCCAGCAGTGGAAACCAACCTAGCTACAAAGCAAGCCCTCCTGAATATTCTTGACAATATAGAGGAAATTATCTCCAAACAAGAAATCATCATCTCTCTCCCAATACAAAACCAACCAGACATTACTCCTACAATAAAAATCCTAAGATAATTTTACACGATTAAGAAAGTCCCTAACTCTCTACTAGATCTTCCCCCACTCCCTACCTCAAGTTGGAGTATCTTTAACAGTACACCCACGATTTCGTGCCCAAACACCCCTAGCATAGTCATGTCTTATGCTAGTATCATACTAATACCAGAGGACCCCACACATGACCCAGTACCCACTAAAGAGCCCAACACACAGTAGCAGATGCCTCTACCAAAAAAGCCTCATCTACTAACAACAACGCCCTTCCACTGGACAAACCAACTCCAATGAATACTAATGAACACTCTAATGAGTAATTCCTATAATACACTCACCTCCACAACCTTTCAACCCAACACAAACAATACACAAAACTGTAACACTTCCCAAGTTAATACACCTCAACAAGCACTACTCCATTCTCTAACCCTCTCCATCTGTACCCACAATATACAAGACCTTAATACAAATACTATAAAAGAGACCTAGGAACACTATTGTTTGTAACAGGATTTAGATATTGTCTGCATTTTGAAACCAAAATATCAAACAAAACAATTACACAAAAGCACCTCAAGACCTAGCACTATATCTATCTCTGGTCATGTACAAATAGCTCTAAAGCAGGAACAGCTATTATGGTCCGTAACACTCTCACTCTACATATTCATAGCATCTATACTGTGCCAGAATATGCTATTGCTATTGATCTCTTCTTCAAGCATGACTTCAAATTTCAGATTATCTCACTTTATCTCCCCACAATAATACACAACTATGACTCAAACCCAAAACACTATCATCCAGTAGTTGCAACAAGCAAAAGCACTAAATATTGATCCAATACCCTAGGAGACTTTAATACATCTACAGAAAATATCCACTCTCAATCAATTAAATTCAAACTTCTCCAGCACCTTACGTTTAACAACATGTATAATCTAGTCTCACACTCCTACAAATCCGCACCTATAGCGCATAGAGCTAACCTTAGTAGCAAAATCGACTTCATTTGGGCTTACCAACCAATTCTTCAATATCTCACTGACTATAATATAGATGACCCCAGCACCAGTACCCAAAGTGACTACAAAGTCCTTATCTTCCGTTGCTCTTCTCTCATATCACAATAGAACAACGAAGACACAAAACATGCACTTGCAAACAAGTCTTTGATTATAAGACAATGACCCCTGATATATGGGAGTATTTCACAAACCAAGTTAGTACAAATCTACAACAACACAACACACCTCTCACAACTACAACTTCAGAGTCTCTTGAAACTACATGGTACAAAATTCAAACCAGTCTTATTACAGCTGCACTTTAGCACATCCCCAACAAAAAGTTTGCAGTACGCAACTTCCACCATACATTTTCATCCAAGACAACCCAGCTCGATTACAGCCTCAAAAGCTCAGAAACATAATTAGAACAATAAAACATTTTAACAAAGTCTAACTAACAGATTTCACAACACCTACACATGACTATTGATGAGCTTAACAAACTACACAATCTGGAAATACCCTCTTACACAACCAACACTGACTAGATAGCAAAAGCAAATACTGAGTAGAAGAAGCTATACCACTCACATAACTTAGAAAACATCAAACAAACACAACATCAAATTACTGAAGCAATTTTCAAATGATGCACTAAACTCCAAACCAACCCAACTTTAATGCTCAACAGCATCCTAAATTGGCACAAAGACTCTATAAAATTTGACAACATTAAACTCAACCTGGACGTTATTACAGACCCCACTACTATCAAAGCACATATCCAACAGCACTTCGACAACTGGATCGCTACCTGTCTAATTAATGATATTTTATTTAATACAGAGTGGCAAACAGAATACAACCCCAAACCTCATATCCAGCCAGACTGGTACCAAGAAGCACTTTCTATCTTCACTCAAGAGGAGATACTTACTACACTCAGTCAACTAACCAACAACAAAGTATGTGGCCCTCAGGAATAAGCTATGAAATATTAAAACACGCAGGCTCCTCTTTCTTACAAGCCACAACTGCACTTTTGAACAGATGTCTCCTTATCCATACAATCCCCAAACAATGAAGAGAAGGCAGAATCTACCCCATCTCCAAGAAACTAATTTTCAATAGAAACCTAACTAATACTAGGCCCATAATCCTTATAGAGCATATTAAAAAGCTCTATATCAAACTTTTTACTAACTGCCTAAACAACATCTTATCAAAACACCCAATCCTATCTCTTTCAATTATTTTGCCCTCCCAGACAACTCCATCTCCATCCCAATCCACATCCTCGACAACATTATAGAAGATGCAGTCTGCAATACCAATCAACTATGGATACTTTTACAGGACATGAGCAAAGCCTATAACTTAGTCAACTTCAGCCTATTCCAAAAATCTTTATACAGAATTGGTATGCCAAAACTACTTACTACAACTCTTACCAATCTCCTCACAGATTAGTCCAATAGAGTTATCACCAATCTTGGCCTTACCAACTCCTACCATGTTCAAAATAGCATAGATCAGGGAGAAACAATTACCCTCTTATTCTGGAGAATCTACTATGACCACTTATTACAAAAATCTCTACACAGCTACTAGGCTATATTATGCAAACATTATAGCAAACAAGCCTAACCTTGCCCTCTGCCAAAAGACTATGCTGCTCTATATCTGTCTTTGCATATATGGATGACACTATCTGGATTGCTAACACCAAAGAAGATCTAGAAAAAATCGTGCAAACAGCTTCATCATTTTATAATATGGCAAATATCCAAGTCAATTGCTCTAAATTGACTTTTATATCATTCCAGCCTAATGCTGATATCACTTTTCTGCAAAAAAACCTAACAACAATTCTCTCTAACCAGCCCTTTAAGTTCCTGGGATGCTAGTTTACGCTCGATAACAAACACTCTAAACAAATTAAGCTTATTTAAGACAAAGCCCTCAATCTAGCTTATACAGCCAACTCCAAAAAGATAACAGACAAACAAATAGTCTACATCATCAATATAGTTATAGTCCCCACAATGAAGTATATAATCCACAATATAGTTATCCCTCACACTACCTGTATCCAAATTCTTGGTAAATACTTTACAATTGCCAAACACAAATCTCATCTGTTCCGATCTACCCCTAATAGCACAATGCTCTGCCACCAAATCTACAACATTTACAATATCTAGGACATACAGCTCCAGCACCATATTAACAATCTACTCCTTAGAATCAACAATAGCTCCACACTCAGCACTACTACTCATATCAGATTGCAGCAATTACAAAACAACTTATGATCAACCACTAGAATACTACAACACTCCCAGCCTATTATAGATAGACCCAACAAACATACTACAATATCGAAAACAATTCAGACACTATAGCAAGCAGGTATTAGCCTGACTATAAACCCAAACAGAGCCTTGCCTCAACTAATTCAAGATAGCAATACACCACTTGAGCCTATACTTACAAAGAGCTCCAAGTACAACATATTCAAACAACAGCTCTAAAAAAAACATATTCTCTATTTAGAACAGCTGAGCTCAGCAGATAATGAATATCTACTAGAGTGGCAACACATCTCACCCATACTCCGCCATCTTCTCAAGAGAAAGATACCAGGCTGGTTCTTATTCCTGAAAAATATAATACTAAATAATCTACAGCACCACCTAATACATCTACAATACCGACTACCAGGTATTAACCCTTTGCCTACCAAACCAATACAATTCTAAAAAGATTAAAACCATGGATACTCATCTACCAAAATGGTGAAATCATCATAGGTCAAATAAAAAGGAAGTTCAAACAAACCAACACAGTCTCCATCATACACTGACAATACAATATAGATACTGGGCACTACTTATTATACCCACTTTCTCCTATCAATTGCAATCTATGCTCTGGCTGCAAACTTAACTCCAACTGTCTCATTAGCCACTGCACAGTCAAAGTTTCTACTACCATATTCACTCAATTCTTGGGTAGAAAAACAACTAACAAAAAACTTTAAACTTAATGCCAATTATATAGACCTGCTATACTCTATAGCAATTAAATATCCCATCTCTATTTTACCTCTTTCTAATATTAATATTATTGACTTCTTAGCTTCAACTCTTTTTCATAACAATGAAGTATCCTAAATACTAGTACAACATGCTCTAAACAATACCAATACACAAATTTTTACATTCTATACAGACAGCTCGGTATCAGATATAGGTACTACTGACTGCACTATGGGGTAGGCCGGGTTCAAATAAACTACAACCAAATTAACAGCAGCTTTTCTGCCAAGATCCTCAACTAGCCCTCATTATACAAAGCAAAGCTTCTGGCAATTCTATCTGCTATTGCTACAGTACCATGTAATGCCAAAGTAGACATATTTACAAACTCTCAGTCTATTATATCCAAGTATCACAAACTCCTTCTAAATCTTCCAAATACTTTAAATTTAACTACTAGCCTATTTGGCATAAACTTCTTAACATGATTAAGGCCCTCAACATTCAGCTTACACTGCACAAAGTCCTGGCACACTCAAACAACCAGTTTAATAATACTGCAGACACCTTAGCCAAGAAGCACCAACACCTATTAACACCTACTCTCTTGTTTAACCATACCAATATACACAATTCACATTTTACAATCAAGTAGAAAGTCTACAACATAGAGAAACCAATATGACTATTCATCAAGAATACTTGCAGAGCACACACAATAGCACTATGGTTATTACAAAAGCACAATACTGAATAGGAAAACTACACCCAAACAATTAACTAGAACTCTATCTGGCTTTTCTTAAACAATAACCAAAAAGCTTCAGCTAATATTACATTACTCAAACTTAACCAAATGAAGGCATTTAGAATCAAACACCTGCTCAATAACCTGCCAACAAATATCCACTTTCACCATATCACCCCAACAATATACTAGACCAGTACCTGCTTCTCCTGTAGTATACTGGACTTATCTAACCACTAGTTAAGCGCCAAAGTTCTCCTGACCTTTTATAGATTATAAATACCTCTCTTACTATAACAGTTAGCAAATATATTAGCAAATCGACTCCATTCAATAGCAGAGCAATAATAAATCTATTTAAGTCATACTCATCCTTTAACTATCTAGCTACTCTCCCTTCACATATACATCAGCTACTCGCTACTCTCAAAGGCCTCATCTCTACACAACTACTTGAATCTCTTCAGATGCTAGACCTACAATACAAGAGGCAGCTAATATCATAATACAGACACTATTTCTCGTATCTGCAGAAATTTACAAATCTGGAAACCATACTGTGACAGATTCACAAAATAGAAGAAACAAAATAACATACCATTCCTAAATGGGGCTACACCAACCAGCATACAAGTTCACAACCATACTAAGCAACACCGAAGAAGGCTCAGCTACAACTGTCCTTGTGGTATAGCTGACCAACTACATAAAGATCATGGTACATGCCCCATGAAAGGAATAGCCCAGCTAAAACTTGACTAGTGGTCCATAGTGTGGATTCAATTTAGCATACATATAAACCAAATATTAACTATTAAAATCTAGATAGTTAAAGGATGAGTATGACTTAAATAGAT
>CAJVPU010001639.1:0-12343 GCA_910591775.1 Dentiscutata heterogama | reverse complement strand
TAAACATATACAATATATTCAAACAGTATTTAAATATATAAAAAAAGCAGATCTGATTCTAAAGCTAAAAAATATAAATTTATCAAAACAAAAATAATAATACCTAGGGGATAGTTAATTAACAGGGGGGTACAACTCAAGGTTACACGAATATATTATTTTAGTTCCAAAATCGTCACATAATAAATTTATAATATTAATATAAAAAATTCTTTCAATACTATACTAACTAGCACTTAATAAGACCCGTTGGTCATAGATCCATGACATTTTGTTCAGGCATCATATTCGTGACTTCTGGTAAGATTTCATAAGATTTGAAGACATACTTAGATTCACAGAGGTTAGATGTCACTCTTAAAAGGAAATTGCGAAATTAAAATAATATTGGCAACTTGAATAAACTTTAAAAAAACCCGATTACTGTTAACTCTATAAGAACTGATGGTTCTGTACATAAAAAGTTCGCTATTAAATTTATTATTTTTTTAAAGAACTATATTTTATACCGAACTAATATAAAATTTAAAAATTTTTAGTTCGCTACATTTAGAGTTCGATTTGGAGAAGTTCATTATAAAAAGGAGTTGACCGTATTCAAGTCTAAAAGTATCATTATTGGAATAATTGTTTTGACTTGTCAGATATTAATAACTCTGCATTATATGCCAACCTTTCACTGCTGGTCTGCAGAAATTCAGTTCGAAACTCGCGTAATACCAATTCCGATTCTCTATTTTTATTTCGCTAATTGACACCATACAGTATAATGATAATGATTATTGCAAATGTAATAACATGGTACAAAAGTATATGTAAATTTTAAGAGTCAAAAAAAAAAAAATCGTCGTTAAATTCTTTAAATATTAATAAAGAACAAGGCTCTTAAGTGGATTTTTCGATAATAAATGAGAATGTTATGTTCTATTATCGATCTATTCATTATAGTAATAACCAACGTTAAATATTCAGCATAACTCCAATTTTATTAGTAAATGAATGCCTTACATTTATCTTCTCAATCTCGGTAAAATGACTAAATTTTTTTTTTTAGCATAAACCAATATCTGCAATTTTTGATTATGAATAACGAATGCCTTACATTAACCCTTTTTAACTCTAATTCTATAATGATATCAAATAGTCATATATTCTATTGAAATCATTATACATTATTCGATCCTTTATTTCCTGTTAATTGCTGTTAATTGCTAAAATTAGAATTACAAAGAAAGGCTCATGAATATGCAAAAGAAACAAGATTACCTAGCATACTTTCAGCATGATTGGTGTTTCGTTCCTATACATCTAATGCTATAAAAAGTTGGCACAAATAATTAGCACATAATTGGTAAAAATAAATCACAAACAGTTATTTTTTGAGATGCTAAATTAATATTAATTACAAGGTTAGTCTGATTTCGTTTCTAAGCAAAAATTTGACCTCTTTTTTTTGTTTCTTCATTGAATTCTATGTCACTTTGCAAATTACTAAACAGCAAGTCCACATATTTCAATTTTTTTTTCCCCTTTAACTTTAATGGTTCGGCTTGAAATGCTTGAACGAGAATTTTAAGTTCTGATAATGTAAATGCCTTTTCAAATGCACTCTTAGCGCTATCACAATGAGCCCAGATCTTGAGTTGAGCAAGTGCAAGACCAAGATCTCCTGGCAATATATCTTTCTTGAATGTGAAAAACTTTGTTTTTGGATTGTTTTTTTTCGTGATGTTTTTTAAGTCAGCATTCATTGCTTTAACATTTTCTCGCAAACTTGATGAACCTTTTTCAGGAACATATTCCTTAAACTGCCGCCATGTTCGTTGTCTGCTTCGCATATATATTTTAATCAATCGTATCAATAAAAATTTTTCAACCTCTTCCGACAGATGATTTTCATCGTTAATATAATACTGGTGCTCATATGATTTTTGCAAAATAGTATGAAACTGCTCTTTTAAAGGCTGGTTGTTTGTAATGCAATCATTGATATAGATCAAAATATCAGGTCCGTATTTATTATGTTTTTCAAACAATTGAAGAACAAGCGACTCTAAATAATACATAAATTGAACGAATTCAGCTCCTGGAATGATCGTTGTTTTTTTTAAACGGGTATTAGATTCATACTCCACATTTTCAGTACTTAAAGCACTCAAACATGATCTTATTTTTATAAAGTCTTGATGCGCCATAGTTGGTGGGTCACTTTTAATCAACTTATAAATAACCCATCCAATGAAATATAGAAATTTCGAGGCCTCACATGATTCCAAAATAATAATGTTTCGGGGTATAGTCCATGATTCTGTTTGATCTATGATGAACTCATCATTATTTTGTCTATCGCATGATTGCTTAAATTGCTTAAATGAAAATTTGATCATTTTTTCCAACAATATATAAGCCACTAACCGCTGAACTTCTACATTAATATTATCTGGAACTAATAATTGAAAATTAAAGAACCAATCGCCCACACCCTTATAATTATTCAAATGACTTTCTAAATTTGTTAGCCACGTTGCCATCCATTGGGCACTTTTTTTTGTCGGAACAGAGTCCAGTGCTATTTGATGAATTTTTTTTGACCAGGAAATCAAAAGATCATCTATACTGCCATGATGTAGTAAGTATTTAATTAAATATGCTCTTTCGAGCTGCAAATGGTTTATAGCTATATTTTCTGCCCTAATTTTTTCATTGTTGGAGGATAGAGGTAACTGTATCCGTCCCATTACTAGCTCATCATCCAAAATTTCTTTAAAGATTTGGCTGCTTATAATAGAAAGTTCCTCAATTCGAGTTTTGTAATGAATAGATTTCTCTTGATATTGACTTTCTGATCGTAATGCTACTTGATAATCTCTAAAAAATAAATCTTAGATTAATGTGCTTTATTTATAAAATTAATATGCAATGTCAATTTACCTTCGTTTTAAACTAGTAAACGTACAACCTGAGCTATCCGCTAAACCATAATTTAGACTTTGTATTTCTGATGACATTTGCATTGTGACCATCAATTTATTTATAGCATATCCGTAGGATTGAACTGTTTGTGTAGAGGAGTCACCACTCATCTCTCTGATTGTTCCGAATAACCCTTCAAGCATATCTTGAGAGATTCTTCTAGGTTGAATTACTGCACCTGGCCAGTTGCTAAGTACATATTCTATAATTTCAAGAAAACCATTAATAGACAAAACCAGATCGAACTGACACTGAGCAGAAAACCATTGGTTTGGAGTTTTTTTTTTCTTATTGCCCTGAATAAACCACTGTTTTATTTCTTTTAAAGTGTTTAGACATGGGTCTTCGAGAGAGAATATGCATATCTGACTATGTGTGATATCTCAATACATTCTTGCATAATCAATAAATAGCTAAAAATTTATTAAACCATTAATAATGCTAGTTAATGCTAATCAAAATTACAAAATTTGATATGTCGAATTTTCAATTTTGACTTATATAAAAATTTAATATATAACCTGAGTGCCTTGAGAAATATTTTTTAATTCTGGAATTTCTGCCATTGCTTTTTTAACTTCTTGTGATAACGTATGTTCTGCAAGATCTACTCTCATTTTGCTCCAAGGCGTAAGCCAAATATGTCATTTTGTTAGCTTAGTAGCCCTTGCCGTCATATGGTTTATAGTATGATCATATACCTCTTGAAAGTGCCTCCAGCTAATTTCCCAATTGCCAAACATTATCTCTCTTATATTTTTGTTCTCACTATTACCCGTATGACTTTTTGAGACATTATTTCTTAATTTTTTAAATACATAAGTCGGATCATTCAAAAAAAACCATTTTTTATTTGTTACAGGATTAATGGTAAGATGCTACATCCAATTTTGGCTTTCATCATAGGCTGGACGAATATCACTAAGTAATGATTTCCATATAGTTTGCTCGACTTTTTCAGTAGTTTCAATCGTAACCTCAATATCTAAATAGTCATTTACTAGAATTCCACTATATACTCTACCAGAATACCATTCATTGTCAATTGTGTTCTGAACTTCGCACTGGTCATTAATATGCCAAATAGTTTTTGCAGGCATTGGAGGGCGTAAAGCAGATCGTGTAACATTATGATGAGATGGTTTTATTTCAGGGAGTTCAACTAAAAATTCAGTACGTTCTTGATTAAAAGAAATTATTGTGGAAGGTTTATAGCTTTTTTTTCCTGGTTTATTTGATAGCTGAACTTCTACTTTATCTCCTATTTTCCAGATTGCTGCAAACCAATCAAAGCTCTTAATATGCCTTCTATTTTCGGCTGCACCATCACAAACAGATCCACAAGTATGAATTGCTATACATTCGAGCTTGGCCGCCAAAGAAAAAAGAACTGTGTTAAGGGTATGAATGTCCATTGTTTCAATTGCAAAATATGCTATTGGGAAGTTAAAAGGGTGGGTTATTGAGTGCCACACTATTTGATGAACTTGAGACGCTAAGGTTTGCTCACGATCTTTATCATCCTCATCATTTTTTTGATTATCAAAATGATTTTGAACATCACGAAGATATTTCTCTCCAAAAGCTTCAATTTCTGCATTTTCGTCATCGAAATCAACATACCCAACATATCTATTGTCACGCTGACTCCATAAAAGTCCTATATAAACAAAAGATTAGTGTATATATATATATACTTTTTTTTAATCTCATTACCTTTTTGTATTTTAAATGAATCGTGAGAAAAAAAGCCTAATCGTGCATATCCCCACATGTTATTTGCCTCCATGTTAGCGATTATTCACTCCACTGCACTGTTTTGCCAACCTGTATGTTGGTTGGTCTCATTTATGTAGCTTTTAAGTGTTGATAATGATGGTAACCGAATAATAGATTTTATTGCTTTATAGGCGGCAGGGCCCCTGCTATAAATTGATATTGCCCACCGAATAAACCTGTAAAATATACTTAGTAAATTTAGGTAATTTTATTAAACATCACAATTTATTTCTGCTTACATAGGATGATATCACACTCCTTTCAGTTTTTCACTTTGTACACGGATTAGCTCCTTTAAAATAATATTTGATACATCCTCATGTTCGTTATTTTTAACTTCTTCAACCACATTATGAATTATATTAGCCAATGGTTTTGATGTATTTTCTTCTTCCATTTCAAATTTTAGTTTTAAGCGATCACAAAGCTCCTTGACCAATTCTTTCTGGGATTTAATTGTCTAAAGCAAAAATATTTATTAGTATATAAGTTCATAAAAAGGTTTAATCTAATAAATACCTTTCGTGTATTCTGAACAAGTTCCATTAGGATTTCTCTAGATGCATGTGCCGTTTTAACAGACTGGACACCATCAGTATGTCGTTTTTCAATTTTATATAATGTATTGCATAACGTTTTACAATTTACGCATACATTTCCATCAAATACAAGAAGAGTATAGTCTATCCTGCGGTAGGCTTCACTGTTAGTCCCTTTATTCTCCAGATTTGCTATAATCTCATGGTTACCTTTTGGTCCTAGACGACTAGAATATATATGGCTTCCTCGCAAGTAAGTAACTTGTTTAAACACTATATAAATTACAAATAATATTATTAAGGTTATTAATCTAAAAATATACAATTAAATTTACTGTTGGTATATTGCCCCACACAAACAGACGATTGTTTACAAAATCGCATTATTGAAACAACATTATCTATTGTTGAGATTCTTGTGTTAATATAATTGTTATTTAAAATGTAATCTTTGACTTCAAATCCATTAACAAGAATGGAACATTCTATAGGTTCTCGGCACCCATGAGGAGCTTGTTTAATGTAAAGTTCTTTTCATATGTTTTTTTCATCCAAAAATATAAGTCGCAAAACTTCTTCATCCTCCGTTAAGATTATGTTTGCAAACTCTGCATTATTATGCATGATTGTTGCTAGAGCATTCTGGATAGAGAGTAATGTAATTATTTCAGCATTTTTGAAATAAGATGTATGATTTTCCCCTTTAATTATTTGACCAATACTTATTCCACTGCAACTAGGATTTAAAAAAATAGTAGATAGTGCAGATTTTTTGCCTTTAAAAAAACGTTTGCTGTTAAGTGCTTTCATCCAGGAAAAAAAAGAAGGGTATCGCTTTTGTGTGATTATATCATAAACATAAACATGCTTCTCAGACTTTTCATACAATATACGTCCTTCTGCTGATTTTTTAAGTGTTGGAAAAAACTACACACTTTGGCCATTAAGATCAGGACAAATCTGGTAAAGCTACTGTAAAGCTTCATCTTTGGAATCTTCCTTGCATTTGGAACGTTTTGTTGCTGGCTCATTTATTGTTCTTTCAGATAAAATTTTATTTTTCTAAGATAGCATATAAAATTAGTCAATTATATTATGTCATGATTGCATATAAAGATGTGAAGCTAATGTTCTAAATATAACTTCTATAACTCAATAACACGTACCTAATATAAATGAATTTTTATTGAAATTATCTTTTTTTTTTAATTTATCGTTATATTTTGTTTGATAACAATAAAACATTATGATTTTTAAGATTATTGCCTTATTTTTAGTAATAAATAAATTTCTTTATATTCATCGATTTTAACAAGTTATTGATAATAAATGAATGCTTTAATTTGTCTACCTAAAACCCACATTAATGATAATTTTTAAATCTATTCTAACATGCCCATTTTAACAGATTTTTGGTAATAAATTAATGCCTTAAATCTATTCATTTCAATTTCAATTTCATGCTATTAACGGTTATTTATTCTAACCATTTCTTACTTTCTAACTAACGCTTATGCTACTGAGATATTAATTTTTCAAACTCAAAAAACTTATACCTGATTATTTAAAAGCAGGTTTACAAATTCAATTGTAATCAGTTTATATTAGGTACGTGCTATTTCAAGATAACTTATGCTTTAATTCAAGTGATATTTTACCTTTATTTGTTCCATCTTCTCTATAAATAAAATTAAGTATGATATATGATTCAGTTTTTTGACAATAAAAAGACCAAATATATGACTCTTATATAATTAAACACTTACTTCTGTATGTTTTGAGTTTCAAAAAAAAAAAGTTATCCTAGCAGGTGTGATTTTTCAAGAAAATTTATTATTAATACTTTGAACATTCGAACAAGCTATATATAATTTATATATCAAATATATAAAATGACGATCATTTTACTATTATTAAACTTGTATAATGATGAAGTTGTCCCCCCCGTTAATTAACTATCCCCTAGGTTCTACTTTTTTTTTGGTTTATATATATATATCTAAATAAATGGCTATTTTAGAACATAATATAACGTATTTAGTAAAAATTTAGATTTTTTTTAGCAATCTTATAAGAGTTTACTACTGGCAATTTTTAACCACGCCGAATTAGGCATATCTACTTTATGATTCATCTGGGTGCCTGTTGTGAATAATAAGATGCAATATATTCTAATTGTTAACATTAGTTGTACTAGTTAGTTAGGCAGTTGGCAAAAAAGGTGATCTAGAGATCTATAGTTTTTACAGACACAAACTTTAGGCTGTTTATATTTATGCCTAGACCAGGCAACTATCCATTCTTCAAGGTCTTCTATCTTATTATTATTAATTGTAATTACTTTGATAGCAAAAGCTTTATAAAAAGTAAAGTATTCTTGTTTATATAGGTCAAGCTTTGCTAGATTAGTGATGATAAATTGAGTAGAAAGAGGCTAGTGTGTCTTATAAATAGTAAGAACTAAGTGTTTTCTGTTTTTTCACTTGAAGAAATAGTATTTGTTTTTCTAGTTATAATTGGCTTCAATTTTTTGTGACCAATTATTGCCAAGAAGGAAAGAGTAGAAAATAACATCATCTACTTTAACATCTATAGGAACAAAAGTATTATTAATTTCTACTAGTAGATCTCAAATAATTTTCAAAGATCTAGTAAAATTTTCAGTTATAGCAACAATAAGACTAGAAGAGGTCTTGTCTATCTTGAGGCCTAATTCCTTGACTATTTGGTATACAATTATGCTAATAGAGGCTCTGCTATCAATGATTGCCTAATAAGGTTTGTTTCTAAGTTGGATATTGTATTTGACAAATATAGTAAAGTTCAAAAATGTCTGGTGGTTAGAGGATTATTAGGCAAGGTGTGTGAACAAAGCAGCTTAGATAGAGAAATTATCTAAAAAAGCTTCCTATTTAGAAGTACTAATAGTAGATCTGCTAGTATTATGATCCTGGTCTTGATAATATATATCTTAGTAATAGGGTAATAGTGATCAATTTGAATGATAGTTGGGATAAGGTAAGCGAGCTCTATTATTATCACTTTTTTGATAACTATCTCTGTCATGAGGTTTACTTCTATTATGATTTCTATTTCAATTATAGTTATTTTAATTATAATTTTCTCAACTATGAGAATAAGAATATTAATTGTCTCAATAGTTATTAGAAAAGCGAGTGAGATATCAATTCTGGTCTTTTTTTTAAGTATTACAATTGGCAATAAAATGTCTAGTATATCCACAATAATGACAAGCAAAGAGCTGCTTGATTTTCCATGCTGGCTAAAGTGCTTTTGCATAGTTAATAGAGGTTGTAGAAGCTAGTTGTTTAGCAGCAAGGTTAATACTAAGTTGGACAATTTTTTTGGTTAATTGTTTGATTACCTGGTCCATATTAGAAGTAGATTTTGATATAATATATTTTATTTTCTATCGTTGGGTAGTAGCAATAGCTTCATTAAATTAGCAGGCTCTGCAGCTTATACTGAAATTCTATATTTAGACCAAAGGCCTTGAATAAAGAGTTGAGTGATAAAAGTTACAAAGAAAACTTTGGTAAAGTCTACTCTTTTTTTTAATTTCTGGAATTTGCTAATATAGACATCTATAGTATCTGTGCTTTGCTTAATATCAAAGAGTTGTTTTTGCCAGAGAGCTTTTATTGAGCAGTACTGAATTGGGTGAGGAAGAAATATTTGAAACTTTAATTGGTGTTGATACTATCATCAAAAGTATTTAAAACTAGATACAAAGATCAATCCTAGTCTGCAGCAATGCCTTTTAAATAAACTAAGACTAATATCAATTTTCTAGCAGCTTTCTAATGGTTTGCTTTGGCTACTTGTTCAAACTTGGTAATCCAAGTGTATAGATCTTGTGAACCATCTTCTTTATATGGTTTAACTGTAATCAGAGTTTGTTCATACCCATTTTTTAAGGCAGTAGCAAGAGCCTGTATTTGTAAGAGCTAGATCTGCCATTTGTAGTTAAACTAGATTAAAAAGAGATGCAGATAGAGGTAGTAGTTGCTAGGGTTTAAATATAGATAAAAGTATAGATATGTAATATTTACTAATATGTTTTTTATTAAGTTGGTTTGTATTTTTAGAGTTAGACTAGTTAGGTTTTTTTTCTAAAGCTAAATTTTTTATAATTTGTAGAGAAGGTGTATAAGATAAAATTGGTACAAAAAAAAGAGTGGAGTAACTATTTTACTATATAGAAATAAACTATCTTTGGGGTGATATTCAATTTGAGATATATTAAGATTAGTATAAGATGTGGTAACTACAATGGGGCTTCCTAAATCTAAATTTTTAAAATATTGATCAAAATTAGCTAGTTGTTCGACACCAAAACTTTGAGGTTTATCAATATAGAGGTTAAAGATATTTTGTTGTTTTAATAGTAAGGTAAATATAAATTAAAAGTAGATATAATATCTAAGTAGGGCAAGAGCAGTTTTTCTAGAGTCAGATATATTTCTGTGATATCAACAGCTAAAAATAAAGTTTTTGATAGCAATTTGAACTAATGTTTGATTGTTAGTAGTAGTGAGAGTAATAAATATATTCTGGGTTTTGCTAGAGAAGGTAGTTGCTTGATAAGTTCTACTATACCAAGTTCAGAATTAGGCAAAGTTAGATCAAGAGCTACTCCATTAAGGATGATAACAAAAAGTACAAGAGAGATCCAGGTTGGATGCTTAGAAAACAAATACTGCTAGATATGCACTGTTGATATATGCTTGTTAATGATTATCTATATGCTTGTTAAAAAGTTCAGTAACAGTTTAAACTATAAAAGAAAAGAATGAATTTTCTATTATTAATTTTTAAACAAAATACTATTGCTTAGGCCGGTTGATAGATACTACTAAAGCCAGTTAAAAAATACTACTGCTAAAGCTAATTAAAATATACTACTAAAGCCAATTAAAATATACTACTACTAAGGCTAGTTGAAATATACTACTAAAGCCAGTTGAATTATACTGCTAAAGTTTTTAATTACTTTTTGCCAGAAAGCACCAAATATTATAATAAAGAGGTCTTTTTAAACTTGCTACTATAACAATAACATGGTTATAGAGATCCTTTACAGATTTATAGTAGTGTCCAAGAGATATATGCAATTTTTTAAATCTGTTAAGAAATTATACACTTCTCTGAGGTAGCTTATTATGAAGGCAAGGTTTATAAATAAAATATAATTTTATTAACAATATGAAATAAAGTATTAATTAGGTTTCTTTGTCTAAAGAATCCTTTTACAAGAGTAACTATTTGTAAGAAAAAGAGAAAGGAAATAACTTGTCTAAGTTATTAGAGATTTCTAACTTGTAAACTTGTTATTCGACTTGGAGCAAAAGTAGAAGTTTTTATATCTGTTAAGTAAAGTGTCAATATTTATTAATTTACTGTGGTTAAGAGTCATCAAGAAGCATCAAGTATTAAGCATTAAGCATCAAGTATCAAGTATCAAGCATCAAGCATCAAACATCAAGTATTAAGTATTAAGCATCAAGTATCAAGCATTAAGCTTTAACAAGTTTTTCTTTTTAGCTAACAATATAAATAATATTAATACTAAATATAGCTAGAGATAATCATAAAATAATAATTGATAATATAAGATAAAATAATAAGATAATTATACTAATATTTATATATTCAAGAAACTAATACTAAAATCTATTCTATAACAATACCAACAAAAAATTGATTTAATATACAAAAGTTATCTAAAAAGAAAGAAATAACTTATCAGATGCCTATAAATCAGTTATAAGATTTTTTTTAACCAAATTCTAAAACCAAGATTTATTTAATTTTATATTCACCCAATTTTTTTTTTTAGAAAAATACTCTTTATATACAAATTCTTAATCTTTATTAATACTAAATACTAATTAATATAGTATCTACAATATATTATACAATGTTTGAAAAAGGTTTAACAATGAAAAATATTCTTACTTCTTCTTAACAGGTTTAGCTAAAACTAAAAAACCATTTATAATTAACCAAATAATTTTCTATTTATAATTTAAAAACAAAAAATACTTGTTAATGGCTCTTACTAGTATTATTACACAATTTATTAGTAGTAAAACAATCCATTCTACCCTCAAAATTAAACTTATCAATAACTACTATGAAACTTTACTATATTTTAACCCCAATAATAAATCAGAATTAAAAAAAAATTTAAGTCATAATAATTAATGAAATATCAATAGTAGATGGTAACCTTTTTACACATATTAGCAATATATTTGCTAAAATATATAACAACAATTTCATCTTTGAGATATACCAATACTAGTCATAGGCAATTTAGCCCAATTTGTCTAAAACACATTTTTCAATCACTAGCCTAGTTATCTTTCTTTCCTCTATTCTTAACCATTTCACAATGATAACAAAATAATATAGAATTTTACAATATTCTACAAGAGATACAAACTAGAAATTTATCTAAAATATCTAAAACTATTATCTAATTAAAAATCAATTTTGATATTTACTTTGTCAAATTTTATAACACTATCCATATAGTACTAACTTGACAAGCTACAAATAGTATAAATAAATTACTCTGCAACAATCTACTTTTTGATAATACTAGCAATAAATCTATTATCTCTGAATCTACAAATATACTAAATTTTGAACTTCTAAATAGAAATCACTCAATTTTCAATTTTAAATATACCACAAACCTACTGTATTTCAATCTGTATATCTACAAGAAGATAAGCTATTTGAAAATAGAATTTGCAATAGAACTATCAGAATTGTAATAAAAATTGTTAAAAATAAAAATATTGAAGCTACTTTCCTAATTCTCACTACTATAAACAGAGTAATAGTTCAAAAAGAAACTACTTACTTTAAAATTAACAGTAAAAGAGTTTCAAGATAACAATTTTCACTTTAAAATACTTTTGCACTTACTGCTTATAAAGTACTTTTACAGAAACTTCTAATTTAGCAACTTTAAAACTACTTTAAAGTAATAATAAAGTAGCTATATAGTTACTTGGTAG
>CAJVPU010001638.1:0-12346 GCA_910591775.1 Dentiscutata heterogama | reverse complement strand
AGAGAAGTTGCAAACTCAAACACAGAAATTAAACTGACAGCTTCTTCTTGCCAAATAAGCCAAGAAAGCAAAATTTGTCTAAATTTTGCATATGAAATTTAGGTACATCAATCATTTAACCCATAATTAAAAATTTTATACATATGATCTGTATAACAAATCGTATGACTGATATATTATAAAAAAATCTCATAATATATTGCACAGGAATTCTGTAACATGTTATATAAAAAAAAAGCATAATCTTATTTCATTATAATCTGCTATAATAAATAAACTTTGCATAATAATAAATTTGTAAATTTTTATGTTTGCACCTTTAACTCAAAATATCTTGGCCAATTTTGATGATCTAATAAATATTAAAACTAGAAAAAGCTTCTCTAAAACTTTACTTAAAACTGAAAAAAAGATTTACTTATTAGTTTTAGGGTTAGAATTAGAGTTAGAGAATTATACAATATATATATTATTGTCTAAAAATAGAAAATCTCGTGTAACTATGGTGGAAATAGCAATTCTCTAAAATAATTTCTCTAAAATAATTGATTTATTTTATAAACTGATTATAATAAAGCATTAAATAAATATATGTATTGTATTTTAATAATACAGTAAATTATTTAACCTTTTTGTTTTATATAAAAAAAAATACGATTATAAAATTTTAATAGTAATGTGATTGATTATATAGAGTTTTTAATGAATATATTGCCAATAATTTTTCAAAAAATGGTGCTTATAAAGAGAGTGTGATTATATAGGTGACTGTATATGAGTGCTGTCAATAGAAAACCTGTCATCGGGCTTTCAATATTTAGTTTGTTTTCTGTATGCCGTCTATGGACAATCTATCATCGGCAGAAAGCCAACTAAATATTGAAAGCCCGATGACAGGTTTTCTATTGACAGCACTCATATATATAGTAAATTATAAATTATTTACTATCAAAAACATTTTAGTTAATATATATATTGATTTTAAAATTAGCCTAGATATTAGCTAAATAAATTTAAAAAATTTAATTAGCTAATTCTTTAGTTATTAATAAAAAAAATGACTTTAGTAAATGAAAATCACCTGATTTCACGTTATTGAATATTATTACACTGCGACATAATATATTCACCTGTAAAAAAAACTTAAGCCTAATAATCAATGTTCATTATTTTTGAATTAAGTAAGTTTTCAGAGAAATTTTTATTATGCTTAAAAAAAAAAAAAAAACCAAAATTTCATTGACAAACAACCGTAAATGAGTATCCGTACTTAATTAGAGTTCATATATTACGACAAATGAAAGAAACATATGCCATCTATTTGAATAATTAAAATTATCTTACTTTAAATTAACTAAGTCATAACACTTTTTTCCCATAATGTTATAATACGAATTGATCATATATTTTCCAATGCTTGTTTACGAAAAAAATTTAAAGTCCGAGTGTTCGAAAAATTGATAAGTAAAAACGATATTTCAGAACGAAAAAAGACATCGAATTTATAAGAGAAAGGAAATTCGTTCTGAGAATGGATAGTTGTTGATCGAAATACGCACACGAATAAGTGAACGAAAAATACATTAAAAAAAAAATATAAATAACGTGCGGAAATGGAAGGTTTATAAATATAAAATGTGTATATATGATCTATTTTAATAATATGTACAAATTATAAAAATATGGAAGATGACATGGACATGCCCCTTAAGATGTCCCAACCGTCCCAACACAAGGATGGTTAACAAACAAAGACGACTAACAAAACGGTCATAAGTAAATTATGGCCATGCAAAATTCATGGATAATGTCATTAATTTTCTCGACTGACATCATACTGAAGGAGCGGTGGTAATGTAGTCAATGGATTATGTGCTGTAAGACGCCATCTTTGTTGATCTGGTTGAAACTTCTGCCATACGGACTCATCATCATTAGACGCAGTCGACAAGTTAGGTATCCAATAACCTTTTTGTTCAGAAAAAATCGAATAAAAAGGTGAGGAGGTGGTTATTGGATTAGAGAGTCCACTTAACGTTATCGTGGAGCTATTACTATCACCAGACTCTACTGTTTCAATTGAAGAAGAAGAAGAATGTGTTGGAGAACGAGGTTCGTATACAGGATTAGTATTATTAATAGAATCTGATTGTAAAGAATCTTGAAAGGAATTGTGATTTTCTTCAATTTGCTGATGATTTCTTTGCCGCTGCCGTACATCATTAAACATGTATGTTGACGTAGCGTTTTGTGTAAATGAAGATAGTAAATTACAATTTCCTGATGCAGAAGAATAACTTGTGTATTGTTCTGAGACAGTGGGCATCACGTATGACACGTTTTCTTTGTGCTTATAGATTTCTTGAGGTAATCGGTTTTCATTAGAATTATCTTCAACCACATAAATATTATCACGTCCATCGCTGGCATCATTTATATTGCTACTAGCAAGAAGTTTTTCCAAAAGCGCAACTCTTTCTTTCAATGATTTAATTTCACTCTGAGATTCATTGTACAACGTCTCAAATTTTGAGGCTTTAGTTTCCAGGTCGTGGACATAATTCTTCTTCCGTTCACGGAACGCGCGTTGATTGACTAAATTTCTTAAATGTCTTTTCTCTTTTGGCATTGTTGGTAAGGGCTTACGGCCGCGTTTATTCTTACCTACGGAGGATGCGCTAGATTGACAAGAAACGATGGAAAACATAGTATTACAGTTATTCGTAATGTCATTTGCCGTAGACGAAGTAATGGACGTTAGAATGCTTGTGATTGGAGCTAATGTGCAACGTGTCAAATTTGAAGTTGTCTGAGGAGTGGAAGACTTTGTTTTCTGAGAGGTTATGTAAGGCGAGGCAGAACAATATGCAGGAGCATCAAATTTCATCGATGGTTGGAACATTTAAAGGGGAGATGGAGGGAATAGGTGTGCGATTTCGATGAGAAAGGATTTACGGTTCGAGAATGAAAAAAAAATGAACTAATGCTTTTTATCATCTTTTCGTTTGATTTTTATCCTTTTATCTAACACATAGATCTATTAAATTGATAATGCAAAACAAATGAAGTATCAGATTTAAAAGAACCTAGTCTTTAAGCTCGTGCAAAACAAAAGCTATATGATTGGACGAATCCTTTTATTGTGTCCATCCAATTTTAGCAATTTGGCAGAATGAACAATGTGACTATAATGGGAAATCGTTAAATGCTGTCAAGTAGCGGTAGATCTGACATTTAAAGGTTATTATTGTAAACATGTAGCAATACTGAGTTTTTATTGGTTTATCATGCTTTACTCGCAATATCACGTGATATGTTGATGTTGCGCCTTTACTAAATAATACACATTTTGAAATTCCCTACATGCATGCATAATCGGACATAATTGTAAAATAATCAGGCAACTCTTCATCGGAATTAATATCACTCCAATGTGCTGCTACGCAGCACATATGCAACATTAACAGTTAATATGAGATTAGAGTGTCCAGGATTATGATCCGGCATATTATGCGCATAATCTGCAATTTTTCTTATATGAGATCGCATAATTTGCTCACTTTCATGCACTTTCATGCAAAATTTGATTGGTTAAATAAATAAACCGGCTTGTAAATGCGACTGTGATCACCTGACTTATCGTGTTTTTTGAATTTTATTGGCTAATAACTCAAAAATCGCATAATTCGCATAATTTCCAATTTACCGAATGCATAACTTGGCATTTATCGGAGCATAATCCTGGACACTCTATATGAGATCAATATGTGAGCATGTGATGATTTTGACGTGATATTTTGCACAAATGATTACATAATCTTGTGACATATGATCATATTACATGTCGGATAACCCGGAGCCAAATTAGTGTTTGTAGTTTAACCTTATCGTTATTTAACGACTATATAAGCCGTTATTATTTACGTCTTACAGGCAAATTTTTGACTGCAATTATCATGTTTATACCATAGAATATTCCAAGCTAGTAAGACTTGATAGATTATCCCAATTGCTTTATTGAAGCACATGAACACAACGAGGACTTTCCAATATAGTTCAATAGTAAATCATTAAATAATTATTTTTTTTGCATGTTCACGTCAATCAACAACGCTAGATGATCATCAAATCTAAAAGTGGGGTATTTCTAAATTAGGTGTTATCTAATGCGGAGCAATGTTACACGTAATCGACCAATCAAATAGGGAATTTTATATTAACTTGAAAGCATATCTAATCGGCAGAATATCTTATATTTTTATTGGTCTGATGAATTTTTAGAGCATAAATGTGTTGTGCCCCAAAAATAAATTATGTTGGCCCAGACGTTAGGGTTAGATTTGCAAATTAATATTTGGGCTGTCTCAATTGACAATCGGGACTAGATTGTCATTTAGGGGTACGACCAGTACCAGGAACGTAGTAATGCAAATTACGAAGTGTATGGTTAACAAACTATAGAATGGCAAGTGTACAAAATCTGTATAATGGTCGGACATATATAAAACGGAATTTATGTCACAAATTTGTGTATAATGAACATCCTACGTATACGTATTGGAAATACAATTATACGTATAATTGGATAACAATTGAAGGGTGTTCTCAAGTAATATAATTAATCGTAATGGTGCTAATTTGTTATAATAAAATTTAATTAGACCTTTTTTAAAGATCAATAGAACAATCGATAATGTAATAGATGTATTCTCAAGAATCTACTTCAATGACAGTAACTTGTAATAATTATGATTCGTTTGCTAATGCTTTTTATCGCTGTAATAATATACTTAATATTAATTGAATAACAATTGAAGGGCGTTCTCAAGCAGCATACATACTCAATTAATTAATTAATAATCGTAATTATACCTTTGTTAAAGATTAATAGAACAAATGTTAATGTATTCTCAGTTATCCGGCAGGTACTATGTAAACACTGACGGAAAAAATTTCACATTATTTCCGCAAATTTTTATTAAAATCATGTGACAAATTCTTATTAATTTTAATATAAAATCTGCGGAATTAATATCTGATATAAAATCCTTTCCGTAAGTGTATACGTCATACCTGCCAGATAAACTACTTATCTGACATGATATACGGACCATGGACATCGACAGTATAATTGCAACGCACAAGGCCTTCAGCCACGTGCTTTTGCTATTATCCTGCCAATACCTATGTATCCGTCAAATCATGCCAGATAACAAGAAAGTACCTTTCTAATGTTAGTAACTTGTAATTATGTTTATCAACCAATGATTCAATTATGGTCAGTGTAGTAACACGATCAAAAAAATTTGTCCGTTTTTAAAAACTGTTCATATCCCGAAATTTTACATAACAAATCGACTTTTGTGTCCTAACAAAATTTTTTCTTGTGAAATTTTACTTTATAATGTTTGTTCTTTCACAATTATTAAATATAATGGACAGTAAAATATCATATCGGCTGATCAGTGAAATTAGATCATAATTTCGGTTACGTAAATCTATTATGTTGTGTAATGTTAACCGCCAAATGATTTTAAGCCACCCATATCATCATAGTAAACATCAGTAAACATTATAATGAACTGGGCGTCAGCATAAAAAGAGAAAAGACTCTGAAAACTCCGTAAGTTACATAGATTTTACTTTGTAATAGACCAAACAACCTGGGTTATTGTTAGATCTATGCACATGTAAACGTAAATAGAAATTCAAAGTTTACTGGCTGTTACTTGTCAACTATGCTCAAATAAGATGTTTAAAAATATTAAAGGATTACTTTTACATTAACACAAAATTCACAAACAAAATTATCATACAACTAATTAACTTTCTATTAATTCCTCATATATATATTGTGTTTTATGCCCAGGAAGAAGTTATAAAAATCAATATATACTAAATTAGCATGAAGTAATAGTTTATTCTAATTACAATATTTCTTGAGTTGATATAATACTACAACCTTCTGAAGCAATTCCTGAATTTAAAAAAACTTTGTTTTTTTGATTTAGAATAAACTAAAAAATGGGCATTAATTATATAAATAGCAATTAGTAAAAGCATTATACTTAAAAAGTTTATTCATTGGTATTTTTCAAGAAAGTATTAAAAGAGTTTACCAAATCAAGGATGAAATTATTGTGTATTCATGAAGAAGAAGCATATGAGTATTGCCAAAAAAAAACCTGTAATTGGGCTTTCAATTATATTTTGTACCAGACATATTTTCTATAGATTTTGTCTGTTATGAAATATAATTAAAAGCCTAATGACAGGTTTTCTCTTGGCAGCACTTATATAATAAATTGAGTAATATATTTGAAGATTCAAAGTGGGGTATATGTAAATACAAAAATTAACAGCAAACTTTGGTAATTTTAATATTACAAAACTCAAATTATGTATATAATTCTTTTATACAACCAAAAATAGAAATTTATTAAAAGTGTATACAAATAAAAAATAAAGCAAATTATATTTTATATGTTTCTTTAAGCTTTGTAATTGATCAAATTTATTATTAAAATATTAAAATTATTAAATATAATAATAATTATTTGTTATTTGTAATTTTAATTGTTCTTTTTTAAAAAAATAAGAACATTATATATATAAAAAAAGAGTATTCTGTTTTCATATTCTATTATTTCTATAAGTACTAACTTTTACTTTTATTAATTTTACTATTTCTTAATATTTTTTAAAGAGGGTGTAGCAGCTTAGTGAAGTAGTCTAGTTGTCACTTCTCCAAGCAGCAGGTCTAGAGTTCAAATCCCACAGATGATGATTTTGAAAATTAAGCCTGTGTTCGGTAATGATTATCCATCGATCGGTTAGATCTACAATCTATAATCTTGGTTGCACCATCTTGTTATGGGAGCTTCGGCATATAAATGCCAAGAAACTGAGATGATCGAAACCCGTTTGGGAAGACCCGAGTAAGAAGTAGTGGAAACTTTCAACAGTGCCACAGGAAGACCGAATTTAGAACCAGAAACTGAAACTGGAGAACTGAGTGACCAGGTTTTTAAGTGGGGAAACACACTAGCCAAACTACCAGATTGCCAACTAGAGGAAAAGAACATATGCTCTGAAAGCATGTACCAAGAAAAGGAAGACTATAAAGCACCTAAAGCCTGGGCAGACCAACCCTTTCAGGTTGCTAGCTGAAAACAAGAGAGAGATCAGTAAAGAATCTAGGAAAAAAAGAAAGTTCGAATATGAGTACTGGGGTAGAAATGAACTTTACAAGGGTAGAGAATATGTGCAGCTTAGGTAACCAGGCTTGCTAGTATACAGGTAAAGTATCTCTGAACCAAATCTGGAAATGTGTGGGATGTAGAAAGATTTAGGAGGGCATCTACTGTGCCCTTCCTTGAATAAATACTAGTTAATTAGATTTGAAGGGTTTATCTATAAAGAGATAAAGTTAGTAGGGGAATACCAGCCTGGGTAGCCTTTGTGCAGCATGAGGTGAGACGGTTTGAACCAAATAGGGCAGTGCAGAACTAGGGATATCAGAGAGTTTAAATGAGTAACTCCCTAGTTGGGTTATAGGTACAACATCTAGTGTAGAACCTTCAGGTGGACTACTTAAATAGGTACCCAAAAGGTGCATGTGTAGCTTGATGTACTCTCATAGATCTAGAAATATACTGCAGCATGTAATAATATAAAAATGTAATAACATTTAATGTTACTTCTAATAAAGTTTGCCTGTTATGGAATTCGGCAATATAAAAAAAAATAATAATAATAATAATATTTTTTGAAAAAAATAAGAAATATGTTAATAATTCTTTTTTTTTACTAGTAAGCTAGTGTTTCGAGTTGATTAAAATTTTTTCAATCGATTAGTTGTCAACTTAGTTGTCGATTAGTTGCAACTAATAGTCACATGTTTTCAATAAATTTAATTGGCATGATAAATAATCACATGTTTTCTGTATCATTTTAAACCGTTCTGATTGGCTAAAAAAATTCTATGTTTTAAATTTATCATGTAGATAATCAACCAATGATTAGTTTATTAAAAAATTTTTAATCGATTAATCAACTAGTTATCAACTAGTTGGTTTTTCAACTAACGATTTGGATCACTATAGTAAGCAAAAAATGCTTATAAGCTAAAGGTTTTATATATAGTAAGAAATTCTGGAATATAAAATACTAAAGTATGTATATAAGAGGTTATAGTACTAAACCTATATAAACTCTTAACAAATATTAAAGAATTTGGATTTTTAAAAGAATATATTAAAAATTAACTAAACCAATTCAATGCTTTTTTTTAAATTCTGGTTCAGATACTCAAAATTGATATATATTGTTACAAAGTGGATTGTAACACAGAGTAATACTAGTGTAGAATAATATAGAAAAATATTCTATTATTGTATTAATTATTATATTATTATATCTTAGTATTATAGTTATTATTATTATTATATTATTATTATATTATTAGTATTAGATTATTAGTTATAGTTAATTATATCTAGAATAAAGAAGGTAATAAAATAAGGTACAGTAATGCTATGACCAAGTGCCTCTAAGTGCCTTTGCACAAGTGCCTCTAAGTACCTTTGTACAAGTGCTTCCAAGTGCTTCTGCACAAGTGTCTCTGAGTACTTCTACTACAGTGCCTCTACTACAGTACTTCTAAGTGTCTCTACTACAGTACTTCTAAGTGCCTCTACTACAGTACCTCTAAGTGCCTCTACTATAGTACCTCTAAGTGTCTCTACTACAGTGTTTCTGAATACCTCTATATAGTTAAACAATTATACTGTTATACTTCTATCTAAAGAAAAGTTATAAAAAGGGAGCCTTTGCCCTTTCTACCCAAGTTAGAGTTTTCTACTCTCTTATAGAAATTAGCCCCACCTCTTTACCTTTCTTTACTTGTAAAGTGTGATATTCTTCCTCTAGAGTAATTCCTACAGGCAAGGTTATTACCATGAATCTGTTATTAATAAATATTATCATTTATATACAGCTATTATTTCAAACTATTTGTCTTCTACTGTAAAGCTAAAGTATATACTTCATATCTACCTTGTGTATATTCATAAAGTATATCACTACACCAGGTGACCTTGTTACTTTGCTATATTTGTACTAAGAAGGCTATAGCATTGTAATATTTTGGTACCTTCTGGCAGAAATCAAAAGAAAAATCCCAAAGAAACTACTTTTGATTGAATTTCTAGTAGAAAAGTATAAAATCTTAGAGGATTTTATCAAGATTTACTAGAAACTATCTCTCTTGGATTATCTTTGAACTACAACTACTCTCTTGAAAATTATTGTAGGATTGGCTATTGAAAAAAAAAAAAAACAAAGCAGTTAGAATTTAAATTATTTTAAAGATATATAAACTACTAATCTGTATTTATTTTTTTTTACTTAAAGAGTTTATGCTTTACCTCTTGCAAGTTGCTAGCATAATAAAATTAAAATTATTTTGTTATTAAATTGAATTTTAAAATTGTTATTTGACATTATTACTCCTTGTTATAATTGTTTAAATCTTTCTTCATGTGCATACTATTTTATTATTATATTTTTATTTACTTTATTATTTTTATTATTTAACTATCGTATTTATAATTAACTCTGAAAGATAATTTTCATTTATATTATTACTAAACTATTTGAAATTTACTATTATTTTTTTTATAGGAGATTCTGTAACAAAATTTTATAACCAGAATATTGTTAATCACCAAGTACAACATCAACTTAACTCTGCTCTTGCTGCTACCATACTTCAAACCAACACATCTGATTATTCTTGTACCAAGTGTTTTCAACTAAACTGTGTTAGCCCTCGACTTAACTTTGGTATTTTCTAGATTTGGTACTCTACTAGTTATCATGCTGAATTCTATACTCACATTACTCAAAACAATCTTAATCGATTATTGCTAACACACAAACTATTGGCTGCTCGAATTGCTACTAGAAATATTATTTTTAGTTGCCAATATAGAGCAAATATTGGCAGTGCAAGGAATATTGTTGCCATCTTATTTCATAGATATATATCTTTTCAAGATATTCCTGAAATTTGATACCCTGACAGAAATCACTATGATAATTATATTGATAACTCTAACTATAGAAGATTATATACTAGACCTATTGTATATCAGAATTTTCCTCAAACCTTAGGACAATTTACTTACCAAACCTCTTGACAAGATACTACTATTACTACTTATAACAATCCTAATTTTGTAACTGCTATTACTACTCAACAAATTGCAAATACTTTAAACCCATATAGTGGTGATAGAAGGGAACATAATAACTTACCTTATCAACCTTATCAATCTCTATTTAGAAGGCATGGTTCATTAACTATTTATCATACTCATGATAAAATTCAACCCCAATTACCTGGAATTTATCGATTAAACCCAACTCAATTTCAAGAAGTTCTACTTAATAACACAGCCTATACTCCATTTGTAACTTCATCTTTACGTTTATTAAATTTCTCACAAGAAAGAGATATAGACAAGAAAGTAAACAATCTATAGAAATTTTTAACCTCGTTCAATTATCTAATCTAGCCTTAGAAAAAGAAAGAGACTCTAATTTAGATACTGTTCATGATGAACCAGAGGAACAAGTTGATAACAACAAATTTGACAAAGCACCTATTGATAATATTCTTATCACTAATAACGAAGCACCAAAAGAAATACCCAAAAATATCGAAGCACCTTTTGATAACAAAGAACAAATAAATATTAAAGAAATAGATGCTGCTACTAAAGCAATGACCAGGTTGGCTAAAGCTTTACAAAGAGGAGGAACTAATAAAATAAACCTTGTTATGATAGATCTCTTTACAGGAGATGGTACCCAAAACCCACTAGATTGTTTAGATGAATTTGAACATGCAGGACAAGCTAACTATTGGGAAGAAGCTTGACAACTTGAAGTAGCAAAAGCACACATAAAGAGAATTGCTGCTGAATGGATCCGTGGATTTACTGCTGTCCAACTCACAGCATATAATGACCTAGCAAATTGAGCTACTAGCTTCAAACCTTTATTTACAGATAAGTTTTGCACTGCTCAACAAAAGGCTATATGGCAACAACAATTCTTTAACAAAGAAGTGACTCAGTTGATACATATATTGCAAAATTTAAGAATCTTAACTGGAAAGTCACAGGTTTACCTCTAGTATTTATCTGACAATATTTTATCCAAGGATTATGATCTGAGTATGCTATATCTGTACAAGCAGCTGGCTTAGATGATATTGATGCTATTATGAATACTACCAAAAATTGAAAAACAGGAAAACACATTACTGCTCCAGAAACAGATACCAAAGAAGCAATTGCCAAACTTACAGACCAAATTGTCCAATTAAGTATTAATCTTGCTCAACAACAACAACAAAAACCAGCTTATATTGCAAAAATGAAACAGAGCTCATTCAAAAACAATTTTAATTGTCACCATTGTGATAAAAAGGAACATTATATAGCCAACTATTATCAAAGAAAATCAGAAGGAAATAGAAACAATGAAAAAAATAGAAATAGCAACTATAATCAAAGAAGCAATTATAATGATAGATCTAATGATTATAGAAGATCCAGGAATAGAAGTCAATCACGTGAAAAATATAGAAGTAGAAGTAGAGATAGAAACTATTCTCAGGATAGAAGCAGATCTAGAGATAGAAGCTAAGACAAATAGAGACCCAGATCTCACTGCTCACTCTCACCTTACTATCAAAACATAAATATGGTTAAAAAATCAAAATCTAACCTTAACTCTATACTATCTAGCAACAATTAGAAAAGATTTCTAGACAACTATTCTATTTGTACAGCTCTTACCATCTATATTACCGAAATAAATCAAGAAAACACTAAACCAACTACTGAGGACAACAATAATATCACCCCTGTCAAATACTGTATTTTGTAGATTTGAAGGATTATACTTACCCTGCTATTATCGATAATAAAGCTTCTGTTAGCATGATTGCTTACAAAATTGTAAAAGAATTAGGACTAAAAATAGATGAACTTTCAAGAATTTTAATTGTAGCTACTACAGGAACTACCTCTCAATCTCTCAAAATCATTCGAAACCTAACTATCAAGATTCAAGATAGAACTATTCCTATTGATGTAGAAGTAGTGCCTGCTACTTCATACTCGTTACTTTTAGAAAATGACTAGTCTAAAAAAGTTAAAGCAAACTATAACTAGAAAAATTATCAATATACTATGTATTGGAAAGAAAAGAAGCTTATAATTGATACTTCTTATGAGCAGAAAAAGCCCAAAGAAAAGCAACCTACTTGCAT
>CAJVPU010001637.1:0-12352 GCA_910591775.1 Dentiscutata heterogama | reverse complement strand
TTCTTTCTTTTTGCATAATGGAACTAGGCCCATGATTATTAGTTTTTGCTTTTTATATTTGTCTTTCTGGTTTCTATTTAATATTGTGTCTAGACTTGTTTCTTTTGTTCTACATAAGTCATTATTGCTTGTCTTTTCAATTTCTTTATGTCTTTCTGATTTTATTTTTTTCCAGAAAGTTTTGTATATAACACATTCTACTAGATATTTTAGTGTTTCTGTTTTTTTGTAGCAAGCTATACAAAGATCACTTTTATAGGTTTCTAGATATTTTTTGTATAATATTGACATTGTAGATATACTTCCTTTTATATATTTAATTTTTTGTACACATCTTCTACCATTTTTCTTACTTCTACAGTAATGCCTTTTAATTCTTATTAATACTTTCCATGTACTTTTTCAATCTATTTCAATATTTGAATATTCGCTATTTATTCTATTACTAATATTTGAGAGTTGTCTTCAGTTTATATCAAATATCATATTTGTAATCTCTTCTACAAACTTTTGCAGAGGTTTGTCTACTATATAGCCCTTCTATTCTGGTACTATCCTTAGATTGACAACCCAACCTGAGTTTATTGTGAAGCTTGATTTACTTTTAAGACCAAGTTTGGCCAACTTGTTTGCTCTTTTATTTTCTTTGATACCAGTATGTGCTTTAATCTTAGCTAATTTCTATACAATGTTTTTTTTTTCTAAGTACTTCAATATTACTCTTATTATGCTACTATTGCTTAACTTGATTTTTTCTCTTACTTTCTTTTTTTCTGTAACTTTTTTGATCAGGTTTATTGTATTAGTGCTATCTGTAAAGATTTTAACTGAGCTTTATGCTAGGACTACTAACAGTGCTATTGCAATAGCACCCAACTCTATATATGTAGATTATAGCTAATCTGATATTGATTTACTTAATTGTACTGCTTCTGCTATATCTTCTTTCTTAGCTACTATTGGATACACAATCTATTTTTCTCTTAGTTAGGCCTCCAGGCTTGTCTTCACTTGTAAATGACTTATCTGTATATATATGCTATTTTTTACAATGTTTTATTTTTTTGTATTTGTTAGCTAAAGTTTTTTTCATATTTTTTTCTCAAATCCATTCATCAATTAGTTCTTCTTCTCTTTCTTTGATATATATAGTTGGTGGGTTGCTTATTTCTTGTTGTATAATATTAACGTCTTTATATCTTTTAAGGAAGAGGTCTTGCATGTGTACTTCACAAAGAGTTTTGCTTTTACACTTTTTAACCAATCTTTTACTAAGAGCCCATGCTTTATTTTTAAACTTTTTTGACTAGAATATAGTTTTCTTTGTTGCTATTTTGATTTTGGTAATAGCTTTTACATTTTTTAAGCTCTATCTTCTTCTTGTAATTGCTAGGCTTTTCTTCTCAGTGCTTAATAGTAAAGCTCTTATTTGTTTTGTTTTGGATTATAATCTTTCTATACTGCAGACTTTTTTTACTATTCTTAAAAATTATCATGTTGTGTTTTTGGTTGTCTGATATAATTTGTTGTAATATTGGTCTAATTGCCTAGTAGTTTGAATCTATCTAATCATTTACTTCTTTGATTATATAAAACTCTTGATTGGCTATAATCTTGTTTTCCAAGTTGGCAAACTATTTTGGTTTTCTACCTGCTTCCTTTTTGTCTCAAAGATTTCTTAATTTTTTTCAAGTAAGCATATTTGTACCTTCTTTATTTATCAGTTGCTTTGTAATAAATAGATGTAATAAAGGTTCTTCTAGATATTTATTTCTATATTTTTTATCTAACAGGCTATAAATCTTTTCTTTATTGTTGACAATTCTTAGGTTTTCTTCTA
This sequence comes from Dentiscutata heterogama, assembly GCA_910591775.1. NCBI lineage: Eukaryota > Fungi > Glomeromycota > Glomeromycetes > Diversisporales > Gigasporaceae > Dentiscutata > Dentiscutata heterogama. Next base: position 10,512 of record CAJVPU010001637.1, on the reverse strand, counting down.
GCACTCTACTTTTTAATTCAAAACTAATCTTGCTTGCCTCTTTTAATATCTTTACTATAAGATTATATATATCTTTTAGGCTATTTAGCCTTTCACCTTCTATTAAGAGGATTGATTTTATACTTTTATTGTATATTTGTACCTGTCTTAGTCTAAGCTCTAGTATTTGTCCAAGTGTGCTATTGTCATTTAACTTTATAGTAAAATTGCTTATATGATATGCAATTATACTTTTCTATATTAGTTGTACTCTAACAATATTTTGGTGATTAAGAGTGCTATTTGAGGTAGTTATTGCCAGGTTGCTTTTCATTTTAATCAACTTTAAGAATGGCCTGTGAAGCTTTTCACATATTTTTTTACTTAGTATTATCATCTATACTCTGTATTCTGCATGAGGTATTAAGACTCTATTGTTTATATATATTAGCTAAGCTAATGTAGTCTTCTTCTTCTTCATTACTTGTACTAGTAGCTCCATTTTTTTTTAATTACTTTTACAATATTGTGTTGTATATTCTTTTCAGAGACCTATACTCTCAAGAATCTTACTATTTGGTTCTCTCTTTTAGCAATTACTTTGTTATCACTATCACCAACTTTGATCTCAATCTGTTTTTTTTTATAGTTTAATACTATCAATTTTAACCTTTTTTTATTTATTTTAATATTGATATTATAAAATTCATTTGCTAGTATCAAAATATTGTTAAGATCCTCTTTTAATCTTGCTAACCATGTTGTGTAATCTGTATACACTAGTACTACTTGTCTCTAATACAAATTCTTGGTACTATTTAATCATATATCCTTAAGCTACTTTACTTCTAGTATATATCCTAATTCTTTTTCTTCTTATATTGTGCTAATTAGAGAATTATAAAATAATGTCAGACCAAAAAAAAAATAATTTCTCTCTGGTTTATTCTATATTCTGCTATGAATTTTCTGCTATTACCATATACTATAACTACCTCAATCCTTCTATTTCTGTATAGATCAAGAATAAAGTTTTTGGTATATATAGGTAATTTGATCCTCCTTAATGCCAATTCAAGCATATCTAGGCTCACTGAATCAAATACTTTTTTTATATCCTGCATTAGAACTCATAACTCTTTTTTTTGTTCTCTGGCATCTTCTAAAATATTGTTCAATATCTAAATTAGCATATTCGTGCAATCTTCTAGCAGCCTAACAAAGTTAAAGCCCTTAAGAATTTTTTTTTTTTTTTAATAATTCTCTCTAATCTTGTATTTACTATATATACTGTCATTTTTTTTATTGTTTCAAGCAACATAATTGGCTATATATTGTATAGATTGCAATTCCAGAACTTACTTTTTGGTATAGGGTATAGAATGTCTTTTTTTTACTCTGTGGGAATAACACCACTTCTTATACAGAAAGATGCAAATTTATACATTATTCTCTTAGACTTAATTACTATTTTCTTTAGTAAAGGGTATATAATACCACTTGCTCCTGGTGCTAAACTATTTTTAGTTTTTTTCAGAGCTTCGTGCCATTCTAGATCATCTATATCTTTATTAAATTCTTCATACAAGCTTTTTTCTATATTAGCTATTGGACTATAGCTATTTCTCCATCTTGTATTTATGTTTTCTGCTTTAATTTTATACTTTTGGTATTGTACTTAGAAGTGTGCTGCTACTTTCTCTTTTACTTCTTTCTTATTGTTGATTAGTTTTTCTACTTTATTCTCAACTGCTACTACTCTATCAAGATAGATTCTGTTATCTTGCTTGTCTAGTAAGCTTCAAATCATTTACTTTTGGTTTGCAACTATTATCTCTCCTCTTTCTTCTATACATTTCTTAATTTTATTTTCTTTGTAGCTTCTTCTCCTTTGTGTCCACACTTTGTTTTTTGTTTTTCAGAGTTTATTTAATCTTATATACAATTCTTTGGACCATACTGTTTCTGTCTCAAAAGGTATTATTTCTAATATTTTGAGTAACCTGCTAATTTTATCTTTATTTTGTAATTCAATTTGCTTATTTGTACTTTGTTTGCATTTTCTACAAAGTTTACTAATTACTCTAACTTTTCTTTTAGCATCTTAGAGCTTAGAGCTGGGTGTATACTTTACTAAAGCTTTTTTATTTCATTTTTTTAGAAGATATTTCTTTGCTGCTTGTATAATATATTCTTTAATTATACTCCATCTCTGGTTTAGTTCTTCATGAGACATTATTTCTTTATTCATTTTTTTGCTTTTTGGTACTAGCCATCTCTTTCCCAGCTCTCTATCTAGGAATTGTTTGTATTTTAGCTAGTCCTTATTTTTAGTATTTTCTAGATTAAAAGTTAATGTTTTAGATTTTGATCTTTTACTCTTTGTCTTATTGCTTATCTAAAACCCTATATCTGTAATAAAACTTGCTTGAAGCATTATATAATCACTTGCTGTTGTATTGTTCATATTTACAATATCTATTTTTAATATATTGTCTTTATTTTCTCGTAATATTCAAATATATTCTATTTGTGTTTTGGATTCTCAACCCCTCCAAGTATATCCCAGATCTTTAGAGTTTACCTATTTATATATATCTATAAGGTCTTTTACTTCTAAGAGAGAGAAAAGCTCATCTGCATTATTATCTCTTTTTGCTTCACCTTTGCTTCTTCATATTGTTTAGCATTAAAGTCTTCTATAACTATAAATCTATGTTTTTTTTTTGTACTTTTTATCAAGTTTATATTTGATAAATGTTTGAAGCTTTTTTCTTGTCTGTTAATCATTTAGTGGGAAATATATCACAATAATGCTATAGTCTACTCTTTTAAATATTAATACCAATTTTAGCTCATAAGTGTTTATTTTTTCTACTTTAGCAATATGTTTCATTGATTAGTAGTTCTATACCAAAACCTTTTTTTTTCTTATCTATATCTTTTGTTCAAAAGCTAATCATTCTACTCTCGTGTTTAGTAAGCCAAGTTCTCTCTTTTTCCACAATATTTGTTTTGCAAATTTCTAAAATATCTACCTTTTTCTCTATTACATAATCTATAAGAGCTTCCAATTTTGTTTTGTTGCTTTTGATACTATTAATATTATGAAACCCAATATTTAAAATATTTAGATTTTCTAGATTTACCTTTCTTGCACCTAGGGTCTCTTCTTCTATTGTTTTGTATGAGCATAATCTCTTGATTCTTGATTCAATCAAGATATCTTTAAGGAGCTATATGCTATGCCTTTATCTTTGTCTTTTACTTGATTTTCTAGATTAGATAATCTGCTTAGAATCTGGTCAAGCATTGCCTCTACCTTATCATTCTTATTTTGGAAGTGAGTTTTGCTATTCTTTTGTTTTTCGGCTTCATGAGCTTTGGATTTAGGTTTCTTATATTCTGGCTTCATGTTTTCATCAAGTACTCGCAAAATGTTTTTATACTTTTTTGGTTTTAACTCTCAGCCTATTCTTGGATTTGTCTATAATTCTATAGCTTTGTGTGAGCTACTTGTCTCTCTATTTTTTAAAGAGCTATTTGTTGCTATTGCCTTGTTTTTAGCCTCAATTCTTCAGAAATTTTGTATGTCTGAAATATCTTTTTTATATTTAGATACCTATTCTAGTTTTGTATTATAGTAATACACTATGTTATTTTGTACTTCTTGTATATCTACTTTATTTTCAAAATAGATACTAGCTGTTTGTCTCTAATTGCCATTTTTGTTCTTAGATATATAAACAGCTTTAGTCTTAGTTTTTTTTAGTTGTCTTAGCATAGCCATTTCTATTGCTATTTTGGTACTTCTTTTAGCAAAGCCTTGAACTTGCTTCTTTTTTGAAATATTTCTCCATTAAACTTGTTTTGTATGACTCTTGACATTCTCTCTTCTAAGTAGTGAATGGCTCATGCTATTTGAAGAGCCACTTTTCTCTTATCATCTTTTGGAATTATTAATATATTTGTAGCTTTGCTTTTATCTTTTGCTATAAAGTCTATTATTGTAGCTTTTTCATAGAAGCTAAGGCATTTTCTAATATATTTTGTACTGGCTTTAACAGATATATCCCATAGCATAATATTAATTTTGTTAGGTTTTTTACTTTCTTTTCTGCTTTTTTTTTTTCACTTACTGTAGGTGCCTATATTGATTTATATATATTATTTTTTTCTTTAAAAGTATTCTTATATTGAAAAGTATTGTACTTAAATATTTGCTTTTCAAGAGTCTCTGTTTTGTTATTTTTTTCAGACAGATTATTTGTAGTGCTTGTACTACTTTCTAAACTCTTAGTACTCTGGATACTAATTTTTACAATATTTTGATTATCTGGAAGTTCAAATTTTTTTTTCTTTTTCTACAAGAGTTCTTTTATAAGTTTCTTCTACTTCATAATCAGTTTGCCCACACTCTTGCATAATTAACCAGTTTATTAAGTATTCATTAACTTTGCTCTCTGTTGTATCGATTTTACTATTACTGTTAATACTATTTTCGCTATCTCTTACTCTTATATATTTATAGTATTGGTATGCTTCTATAATATTTCTAAACAGATTTAGCACTTCAGGAGCTGTTCTTGTTAATATTGCTAATTCTCTGTTTATTTTTAAAATCTTCACTTTGTAGACTTCTTTTATGAGCCTAAATTCCTCTTCAGATTTTGTGAAGATTTTTTTATATTTGTCTAACTTTCCATACTAGTTTATATCTGCAGACACTTTTAAATATCTTGTATTACTATTGACTGCATAATAATCTTGAATACTATTGTATATTTTTAATCTATGCAGTACAACTCTAAGTCTTGTTTATGTGATTGTTTATTTGTTTGTATGTTTATGTATCACATACTTAGTATGTTTGTTTTGCACCAAATTTAGATATGTACTTGTTTGTTTACTAGTTTCAGTTTAGTAATATAAACAGATTAGTGTTACAAAATTAAGCTAAATCCCTACTAAGTGCTAAAAATTTATAAAATTATTGTTTATCTTTTAGAAGATAGCACTGTTTTATATTTTTTTTTTTATCTATAAGCTTGGCTCGATTATTTTTTTGAATTAATACAGTTAGTTTTTGTTATTCTATCATTTTTCTTAAAGGTGTTTGTATAGTTTCTTAGTTTTAGTTAGCATTAAATTGCTAGTTTTCTTCTCGACTAAATTTGATACAGAGGATCAGCGGAAAGAGTTCGTTGATTAACAATTAAAAAATTTATCTAATTATTTGCAAATTAAAAACTAATAATTATCCAAATATTATTTTTATAAAACAACTATATAGATTAGTATTGTTACTAGAAAACTAGAATTTTACTAGATATCTAGATTTTTCTAGTGTTTAAGTAGTTCTAGTAAGAAATCCTACTAGAACAATTTTCTTACTAGAATATATTCATCTGATTGGCTAATCTAAATGTGATTATTAGCCAATCAAATTAGTTAATTAGCAACTAATTGTTTTTGAGCTTTCAAAGTTATTTAATATAATTTAGTTTATTTTTCAACTTATCTTCTAATACTGCTTTAAGATTATAAAATAATAATTCTTTTTTTATTCATATATCTCATTATAATAATAAAATTAATATTTTTTAATATATTAAAAATATTGTAAAATTTGTCAACAAAGTTTTTAATATTATTATATAATCTATACCAGATTATTTAAGTTACTCTGGTTATTAGAAATGATCCTGTTAGTAATCTGGTAATATTTGTATAAATAGATAAGTATTTGAAGTTTAATTTTATATTATTTATTCTTTGTTTACTATTTCTAATGATTAATTTGAATTAGCCAATCAGAAGCTACTAAAAGTTACTAAATATTGCTGGAACTTTTATTTTAGTAATAAAAATCTTCATTAGAATAGTCTAGCAATATTTAATCACTAAAAACTATAATACTTCTAAATTCCATCTAGTTAAGTTTAGTAATCATCTAGTTTTAGTAATTTCTATTAAATATTCTAATAAATAACACTAATATAAATAAATAGATATCTAGTTTTAATCTCTAATATAAAATATTGTATAATTGATAAGTTTTAATTTTTTGTATTTTTAGCTTTTATATAATCTTAATAGATTTATTTATTTATTTATTTATTTTTTTGTTGTTAAAGATGAGACCTTGCTCATATTTTTATTAAATAATTTATATAAATGGTTATATAGAGGTACTATATATATAGCTTAATCTATAAAGTATGAACACATGTTAAAATAAGGCAAATTATATTCAAATCAATATCACAATATTCTGATATAAACCCAATTTGAAACAGATATTTGGTACAAATAAGTTATTTATAAGATACAATTTGGATTCATATCAGTTTACAAAATATATTAGCAAAATAATAGCTCTATAGATAAATCGATAGAGCAAATCTTATAGCTCTATTGATTTATCTATAGAGCTATCATTTTGCTAATATGTCTTGTGAGCTGATATGAATCTAAATTGTATCTTATAGATATCTTATTTGTGCCAAATATTTGTTTTAAATTAGGTTCATATCAGAATATTATAATATCGATTTGAACCAAATTTGCCTTATTTTGACATGTAGAATATATATAAATTATATGCAAGAGTAAGAGCTCAGACTAATTATCTGTAATCTAAACTTACTAGAGTTGTCAAAACTCATCTAGATTTGTAAGATTAAAATATAATTAATAGATACTATATAGGCATATAATAACATGCAGAGATGCATTATTTCAGAACATGCATGTATAATAATTTGAATAATTATCCTAATTTTGAAAAAAAAGTTACAACTATTAAAAGCTTATCTGAGACTATATATGTGAGACGTGTTATTTTAGAATATGCATGGGCATTATTTTGAGTCAAATATGCAGTTTTCAAAAAAATAGAATTTTCAAAATAACGCCCATGTGCATTATTATGCACCTATATGGTATGCTATTTTGGGTCCACTTAAAGATCTATTTGTTAAATTTAAAACATGCTCAGCCAATAAAGGACATGTATTAATACTAGTATGTACTTGGTTAGAAAGACTACAAAGACAACTATATATGAATAGTTTGTATTGTTTAGACTTTATGTAGCTTGATATGGGTTGTTAAATAGATGGCAGGTTTTTTGTATAAATTTTGTTTTGTTTCTTCTAGTTAGTAAATCTAGAACAATATAGCTTTCATAATTGCTTATAGATATTTTTTGATAACAAAAGTAGAACCTGGATAATTATTTGGATTGCTTCTCTTTGCTGCAGGTCTAATAGTAGTAGAACTTGTATAAGGAGCCTAGAAATAAAGCCTTTAAATATAGTAAAATAATGAGAGTATTAGCTTGATTGGGTTGGTAGATTGAAGGCTAGATATTGATATAGAGTATTGATTATATTTTGTCATAATATAGATAGCAAACTTGTATATTTTTTGTTAATAGTTTTTGTTATAGCTACATAGATGGTTTGGTCTAATTGTTGTTAGTTTTGGCAAGTTAATCAATAAAGTAGTAAGTCAAGAGAGTAATAGTAAAAACAGTTGGGTAATTAGAACTATTTATAGATAATGCTATAAAAGTGATAGTAAGTAGGAAAATTGTTTAGTAGTATTTTTATTCTAAAAGATTTGGCTTGGTTAAGTTTTGGACTAGTGATATTATGAGAAATTTTTTAATTGCTATTAAGATATAGCTATATAGAGTCCTAATCTATTTGGTCAGTGAGATTAGACCACTCTAGGTTATATTTTTGTAAAAACCAAATTGTTGCTATATATGCTTTGTGAATATTTTTTATGCAAATTCTGATATTGCTTTCGATAGTATATTTTTCTTATTGCAGTCTGAGGATATACTATAAATAGATAGTATCGATTATATCTTTTATTGAAATAGATTCTCAACTGATTAATTCTTAAAATTTTCAAAGTACTAACCAAAAATAATCACAAATCATTAAGTGAAGTAAAAAAGCTTTTTTTTTGTAGCTGTTTTAGCTTTGTATTCTTCATTTATGTATAGCTAAGCTTTTGTTTTTTTTTTGTCTTTTATTTTGTTATATTATAGTACTAACCTTTTTTTTGTTCTTCAGGCTATAGCTTTAGGTTTTCTTTATCAAGTAGTTAGGTTTTAAGTTTTTCAAATTTGAGAATATAATTGGTGTTAGGTTATGCATAATATAAGTTTTGGCTCTTTTTTTTTTTCTGTTTTTTGTTTTGTTGTATTATAGCACTAATATTTCTTTTGCTTTTTTTTCAGATTATAGCTTCAAATTTTTTTTTCAGGCAGTTAGGCTTTGATTCTTCAGATTTGGGAACATAATTTGCATTGGGTGACATGTACAAATAAGTTTTTTATATCTTTCGACTTGTTGCATTACAGTGCTAATATTTTCTTTGTTCTTTTTTTAGATTATAGCTTTGGGTTTCATTTAGCTAGTAGTTGATTTTAAGTTTTTCAATTACAAGTGATTTCGGAATATAATTGGTATTAGTTTGTAAGCTTTTTTTTTTTTTATCAGTTTAATTATTATGTTCATGTATATACTAATTCTTTATCTTAGATAACAGGTATTATTCGAAATAGATAGCTATTGTATATTACTCTTTAGTATTATTAGTGATATTTTTGTTGTGTTGTATTTGCTGGTGGCTTTTTCATATTGGCTTTAGCATTGGATTAGCTTTAGAGTTAAAATAAGAACTAAGATTAGAGTTACATTATACTAGACATTTAGTAAATGAAAACAAAGCAGTACAAGTTATACATGATTTGTGTTAGATTAATATATTTTATTTTATATATTTAAAGATATTTGTACTTAATGATATATGCAATTAAAACTTATTTAATTTATATATAGTAATAAGCTGATATTTAATAAAATTAGTTTAGTAGTTAGGCTAATGTTTAAAAAATCTTTACAATATTAAGAATATAATGCTAACTGCTATAAAACTATCTACAAAATGCTTATACTACATTATGAATCTATCATATTCATATACTATGTCTCGAATCTATCTAGCTTTTATATTACTATATGTTTATTTTAAACCTACTAACTCTTATGCTATTATATTCCACGTTTATTCTAAATCTATCTAACTATGCTATATTCATTCTTACTAAGTGCTACGTTTATTCTAACTATTGATATGCTTCAACTAATATACTATTTTCATCCAACTATTATACTATGTTCGTTCTAACTACTGTATTATGCTATGCTAGTTCCAACTATCATGCTATATTTGTTTTAACTAAGCTACATTTGTCTCTAATCTACCTATATATTTAGCTTCAACTCATCATATTAGTATACTAGCAAAAATATATTTTTTCTTTTCTTTTCACTTAACAATATACAAGAAACAATAGTAATTTTATAGTCTTATTTACCTTTTTAAAAACAACTTACTTTGCAAGATTATTAGAGATTATTGAGTTTTATCACTTTTATTATCTATCTATATATCATTTAGTAACAGTTGAATATATGAAATATTGTAAAACCCTAGTGTATAAAAAAGAAGTATGATAACTAATAAAATGCACGAACTTGTTTGTAGATCCTTCTAGAACCTAATTTTTAAATTTGATATATTTTCAGACTGTAATATTAATAAGTACCTTTTAAATTTTATTTGTTAAAAAATTTGCAATATAACTTGTATTTAAAAAATTTAAAATTTTCTAAAGAATATCTCTACTAATATCTAAATAAATAACAAAATTTTATAGTAATTTGTTTGTTAAACTAGTTTATCTATCTAAAGCTAAAAATAATTAAAAAATATTCACATATTAATTGTAAATATAAATTATATTAAATTAATAAATTAAATATCTGTTATTAAATTTTTTTATTTTTAATTAATTTATACAAATATATATCAATTTTTAGTATTTTATTTATTAGTAAATTATTTGTAACAAATTTTTTACTAGATAGATTATAAGCAGGATGAATTTGCTTTAAAAATTTAACAAAAAATGAATATTTAATAAGTTTTCAAAATAAGCCACAATATACAAATGTTTTAATAAATATTTTATTTATTAATTCAATATATTTATCTGATATAATTGTATTTTCTAAAAATTTATCAAAACTTAGTTGTTTATTTGAATGTTTAGCTCTAGTATTGCTTGATGTTTTTTCTTAGAATTCAACAATATATATATACAACTGCTTCTTTTACTATTTCAGAAATATTTACACATTTACTAATAATATACTTTTTTATTTGTTGTAGTTTTTTAAATAAAAATATATAACTACATACTTTGCAAATTATTTTATAATAAACTAAATTATCTATTAATTTATTTATATTATAAAAATTCTAAATTGGTTTTAAAGCATAGCCACCAGTATTTTTTTAATACTATGTTTGGCTTTTTTAGACTCTAATATATTAAAATATTAACTAAATTAATATAAATAAAAATAAATTAATTGTAATAATAAATAAATATTTTAAACTTATAAATTATTACTATTTAATTTTATATAATAAAAATAATTTTTA
>CAJVPU010001636.1:0-12356 GCA_910591775.1 Dentiscutata heterogama | reverse complement strand
TTGTAGTAGATTGGTTTGATTATTATATATATGAAGATTTTAACAAAGTTTAAAATAAAATAAAGTTGTGAACCAAAGTAGAAAGGTATATTATAATTTGATGAACTACTTAAATAAATAAATTAATATTCTATTATAGATGACAAAATAGAGGAATAAGAATAGATTGAATATTGGTTTGGAGAGAGGATTAAGTGACCAGAAAGAGTTTGTTTGTTTATATCAAGATATATATGTGTTTCAAGTGTAATAATGTTAACTGATATTTTGTAGGGTTGAAAGAAAGAATATTTGAGCAAATGATGAAGAAATGATTTGAGAGTTTGTGGATGTGGAAGAAGTGGTAAATTGTATTTGTTAAGAAATTTGTTAAAGCATGTCTCTTCAGAAGGATAGGATGACTTGGTATCTAAGGAGAGGGTAAGATCTTCTACAAAATTGCTCACTGTATGCCCAGCTCTCATGGCTGTGCAAGAATCTAGAGTCTGCTCTGTGCGTTGAGTCTGACCATCATTACTTGATTCTTCCACGTACATAATAAAAATTTTTTGTTTTATTAGTAACTTATTTCAATTAATACTATACTACATTAATTAATATGTTGCATTTAATTAAGAATATACTAATTACTTTATACAAACTGCTATGACTATCTATGACTTTGCAATCATATGATTTGTGATCTTGCAATCTTGTAATCTTTCAGTTTCTTTCAATCTTGCAACTTTATGATCTTACATCTTTTTGCAACAAAAAAGGTGTTCGCAAAGGCTGCATCTAACTCTAGAGAGATGCAAAGGTTGCAACTTTGCAGCAGGCATCTCTAAATAGCACCTCTACAATCATAATGGTCCAATCGTGACTCTGTATTGCGTTGCTTAGAACTATCTAAAACATTTGTTGTTTTTTTTCTAGCTCTTGACACAATTATACAATGTCGTACTATTTGTTTGTTTATAAGTTTATTTTAACAACATCTTCAAGGTTCTATAGATTCTCTTGCACTTCACGAATATCCACATTTTGCTCTTGAAGTTTCCGTTTTTTTCTTTATTTATACATGTTAAGCATTTGATACATGTTTTTTTATTATTTTCAAATTCATTAATTTGGATTCGATTGGACAGAATAATCGGCTTCCACTAGTTAAATTTTTACGAAATATGGTAAAAAAAGAAATTTTTAAACACGATACTATATTATAAACAGATATCGTCATAAATGACTAATATACTATTGCATTAATTTTTGGAAGATAATTTTAAACAGCGATTACGTAACTGATTTCGGTGGTCATGCTAGGTTCGTGGGGATTAGGTCCTTTCAGGAATATGTCTTTCGGGATTTTGTGGTAAAACCCTTAACAGCTCGATGGTTTCGAGTAAAATTTTGTAAAGACCAATATTATGGCTCTACAAACAAAGTTACAGAGTTATTTCTTTCATTTATATATAGAAAAACTAATTAAATCCATTTTAGAAAAGTAGTTTAAAGAAACATTTTATGTTTAAAGAAAAGAAATTGCACTGCAACTTTGTTTGTAAAGACATAATATTGGCTTTTACAAAATTTTATCCTAAACTATCGAGCCGTTAAGACTATACATCTACAGTTGAACTTCCCTATAGTCATCTCCTATATAAGCACATTTTCTTTGTAAACACTTTAAAAAACAAACTATTATTAAATATATATAATAAATTTAACCTCTGTAATTGTCACACTTCTTTACAATCACACTTTTATGTATCCCAAGTGTGTGATTATAGAGAAGTTTACTATATTTAAAATTAGTGAAGAATTATATACACAAATAAAAATTGAGATCCATATATTGTACTACATGTACGTAGATTTGATTTATTATAAGATATTGGTCATGCAACGATTAATATCATGAAGTTTGTTTTGTCGGAGCAAATGGTTGGCTGACATGTGCTGCGCAGCGGCACATTTCAGCCAACCATTTGTTCCGGCAGAACAAATTTTATGATCGCATGATCCAATATCGATGTTATCGTGCAGTTATGATCATGATTTACAAGTCATTATTTGCTAATTGAGTTTTAATTCGAGATTGTTGTGCTTATCTAATAACGTACAAAAAATAACAAGAAGAAAAAAATCTATGATCATAAGAGTTTGCACGATAACTCTAAATAAAAATAACTTCGTGATGTATATGTAGAGATGATGTAGTAGCACATTGAAAATAAATTTCCTAAATTATCGATCTCAATAAGCAAAGAACAATATGTACGCAATAACATGCTTTTGAGATGACAACTTTGTTTATTTTCAATGAGTTAGTTAACCTTTATTCTATATAAAGTAATCGAAGTTTTTAGGTTTCCAGTTAGTTATCTTAATGCTTGTAATTTGTATCATGTTCGTGCATAAGATCGTCAAAACAGTTCCTATCTGAAAAAGGTTGCTTCTAACTTTTTTATACTAGTATTCAAGTATACGTACAGTATCTAGTTTATGAAGATAACATGTAATATTATCTAATCAATTTACGAAGCATATATTTTCGAAAAGCTACTCTAAACATATAAATAAAATTAGCAAGTACCTTATGAATGTTCATTATTTTCTAATCGATTATTTTACAAACAAGTTGAAGGGAACCATTTAGGGCAACAGGCGGTGTAAAAATATATTTACATGTACCTGTCCGATTTTCTAATATTTAACTTTTTTCGTACAATACGATATAAAAGTAATTCACGATGAAATTATCTAGTCTTTTTTACAATCTTATAGTACAGTATTTATTACTTTGCTTACTCGTATCACTAACGCACTCACAAACATTACCACATACGTATTTTAACTACACGGAAAGTGGATTAGGAGATCATAATACACCACCTATTATAGTTGACATTAAAACTTTTGATGATGGAACAATTCTCGTTCATATTATACGAAATGAATCAACACAAATAGAAGAATGCTCAAAAATTGGTGGAATAAGTTTAGAACAGAAATTACGAATAAGACTTATTTTTTTAAATGGAACTGTTAAAGAGATTGATCCCAATTTAAATTTAGATCCTATAAATTATTGTTTACTCAATCGTAATAGTACTGAATATAAAATTAACAAACTTAACAATATAGTTATATTTAAATGATACTAAAAGTAATAATAACTTAAGTATATTGCATAATTTAGTAAATCCTATTACAATATATCCTTTACAAAAACCATTCATTCTAGTAACTTATGTTAAAACAAATGATTCTTCTAATCTTGCATTTTACGAAGAGTGCGGGGAAATCATCGATTGGGATGGAATCAGTAAAAGGTATAGCAATATTTTATGTCATAAATATCTTTATTTTATTTATAAAAATTTTATTAATGATCATTCTATAAATTTCTAGTAATATGTGTTTTAATTCTAGTAGCTCTCATTGGAAGTTTTGGATTAATAGTACAATTCAGTTAAAGGCAAACAAGAAACTTGGATTTATTAGATTTGTTCAAGTGTCATTTCCGGATGGCTACTTGATTTATCAGCAATATTCAATGTAATTATATTATATTATTATTATTATTGACTGTATTAACTCTAATTATTACATTGATTACTTAATATTATATCCATATACGTAGTGACGGTCATGGAAATTTGACAAATTTAACAAATTTAATACTGTTAGACCCAAGCATTGGCATACCGTTAGACCCAAGCATTGGCATTACAGGATCTCCTACACAATATTCGCTGATGTCGATCGTGTCCACTATTGATAGTGGTTATTTGGTGATCTTTAGATATGTGCAAGAAAGTAATAAAAATTCGTTAGTTCCACATGGCGGGCTTTTCACGATGTTTATATTTTACAACCAACCCGATTTTTCTAATGCAGCTATTATCTATACAATACCACAACCTAATATAACAATTAAGTCAGTTGATTGTGATGTAGCTCATATAGGTATTACTTGTTTAGTTTCCATAAACAGCGATAATACGACATATATACCGTAAAGTACGGAAAATAAGCACAGCACCCTCTACCCTGATTTTTTCAATTTCAGATTAGCGGAATAGCAATAAAATCTTTAATCAATTTATTTCCGCTAATCTGAAATTGAAAAAAGTAGGGTAGAGGGTGCTGTGCTTATTTTCCATATTTTACGGTAGTACAAATTATCCTTTATTCATCAGGAAATATTGCTCAATTTGTTGAAATAACTAATCAGACCCAGCAAGGTTTGAGAGCAAAAATAATGCCATTCGGTGGTTATATATTAGATGTCACAACTTATGACGATAATGATGATAATACTTATTGTTATATTTATATTTACGATGATTTAAACAAAACTTCAAATTCATCGAATCATTTTCTTACAAATTACTTTAGTGCAAACACTATTACACAGAATAATACTTTTCTTCTCGCTTCACCCTCTACAAATGATAATATTTCTTGGTCTTTGCTAAATATTCCAATAGTTAATTTCTATTGTTGAATATACTTATTTAATAGCTATAGTTTTATTTAATATTTTATATAGTGTTAATGTTTCTCTACTTAGTCTATCTCGGCCATGGTTATGATAATGTCTATATAAACCGAACTATTCCACCAATCAATGCTAATGTCAATTCATCAACGGTCTTCCTTAACATCAGTTTCGTGAGATCTCGTGATTTGTCAATGTCAGCTGGCAACATCACCATCTATAAAGCCTCCGATAACAGCATTAGACAAAGAGTTTCAGCAACAATGCGTGATTACTGTAAAATCAGTTATAATGATTTTGAATCTATTATTAGTATAAAAGTCATTGATAGCACGTTCAACGAATATGGCGAAAAATATTTTATAACCATGGATAATAATGAACCCTTAAAGGAATTCATGATGATATTTGGATTCTTGAAACACGTAATATATATTTTTTAACTTATCTTTTAAATTTGGAAATTATTATCCGCTATATTTTTTTTATTGCTTTGGACTTTTAGGTGACCTAGATAGTCGGAAGGTATACTCAGATAGTATGTACGCATTTCATTTATGTTCATTTTAAAATACTTCACATGACCTTTATTATAATTTCTTACAGATAAAGCTATTATGGGCTCAGTGCGTCTTACTACAGATGCTTTAACAAAATTCTTAAACCTTTCTAAACATAATCAATCAGCGTACATTGATAGTTTATTGAATGAACTCGCCGACAAAGTGCCAATAAATCGTTCTTATTTAAGTTCAGATAGTAGATTCAATAATGTGTTTTATGATCAAATAGTTATTTTAATTTGTATATATATAGGAAATAATGAAATTAAAAGTGATGTTTCAGAGTTATTTTCAGATTTAAACACTATGATAATTTACAAGAATATCACTACCTTCTCTCTCGGTATAACAAATGACCTAGACCTAGATTACGGCTTTCAACCAAGATGTAAGTTAGTTGTCTCGTTTAAAAATGTTTCAGAATTAAATTATATGTCTAATTTTTATATTTTTAGGGAATGTATTGAATGACTTCAAAGTACAAGTAGCAATACTAATCGGAATTATAATTTTTATAACACTATGCTTATTATTTCATATACTAAGCTTTAAGATAAATTTATTTTATCAATGTTCTTTAGAAGCTTTTATCACGAATATTTATAAAATTTTTTATTTAAAAAGTTAAAATCAAAAAAATTCGAGGCACTAAGTTCTGCAATCTTAAGACTTGGATTAATCATCCCTAATTTTATTCTTTCAGTTCTCTTTGTTGCTTATAATTCTAAAAATATGCCGGAGCTTTACTGGCCAAGGTATTTTTGCTAAATAAGCTTATTTCTATTATCATTAAATTAATATTAAATTATTGTCATCTTTATCTTTTGATCATGCAAAACATTGTAGTGTGGCCATCCTGAGTGTTCCATTATTCATAAACTTTTATATAGCAATTTATACTATTTCTAAAGGAATTTAAAATCGCTTTATTAGTGAAGACTTTAAAGAATGGGTTATGAAACATCGAGTCTTAGTAATTATACTAATTATTTTGGTAGCAAATATTTGGTGATTTTGAGAGACTTGCTTATGTGCACTAAAATATTACGCAATTACGAGGAAATCAATATATTTAATATACTTGAAGATATTTTGGACGATGTAATTATATGGGGTGCATTTTTTGATATTTTTTTTAGGAATATCCCGCAGATCATTATTCAAGTGAGTAAAATTTTCATTATATTTATCGTTATGAAATTATCCCTACGTCCCGAGTAATTTTCTATTGAAGAAATCTTTGGAATTAACATAATGCCTATTCATTTACCTATAGAAGTTTAATTAGATTTATTAATTCAATATATTTTTTTAAAATTAGGTCTATTATTACAATTATGATTTCCTTTTTGAATATGATATAGTTCCACTCCTTTTATTTGTCACGTCTAACCTTAAGATTTTCATGATAATTCGTAATTATGTCTACAAAGAAGTAGCATTTATTATTGTCCGGTATGTATAATATTTATTTTACATTATTTTAAACAATAAACGTTATTCTGATCAAATATATTTATTAGGCGGTTAGTGTGAAATATTATTATGTTTATATTTATCATAACAAATTATCTCATTTTATAATCATACTTTATCATTATTCATATTATAGTGAGTGAGTATTAAATTTTATATAAAAATAGCTACCTAAAAGAAATTAAACATTGAAATACTTTTCAATCAATTTCGTAAATATTTTAAGTTTGTAAGTGTAAATTCCCATTTATTAAATGAATATCTTAATGAGGATTCATGATTTAATATTCTTTTAATTATACTAAACAGTAAGTAAGTAGAAAAGTTCATCAATTTTTGTTTATTAAAATTCTTATATTAATCTATGTTATCATCGATCGATCAAATTAAAAGGTTAATATTCCATTAACATATATCATTTTGTTAAACCTAAATATGATGAACGGAATTAATATGATTTTAATGGTTTTTATTTTCATTTTAAAGATATAATTTTTATGGAAAATGTACAAAATGTAATCGACCTTTTATTTCTCCAACGTGGTGTCAATTATGTGACCCTTTAGAAGAAATTAATAAATGGACAAGTGGAAATATAAATATTGATAGATTTATTAAAGATTTTCAAATTAACCTTGATCCAATTCTTTCGCTTATTTCAGATGCATGTTCAGAAGCCTTTGGATATACATGTGAGCCTAAAGTATTTTGGGCTTGCCGAAATATTTTATTATGATAAAATTTTCAAATGATGAAATATTTTATAATTGACCTATTTTAAGGCAATGAAACATTTAAAATGAAAGTATTTATTTATTATCTAGTACTAGATAATGCGTGTCGGATTCCATATAATTAATAACGCATGCTATATACTGGTATGCCTTTATTACACTAAAGCACAAGATTATAAACGCGTACGGATGGATAAAAATTTTCTAAATTACTGTTTTTGTACAATTTTCATAATATTTATGCAGATGTATCAAAAAAGTATCGAAATGCATTAATAACGTAATGTTTGATCACTTTACGTAGAGATTGAGTCGCTCTGGGTTTATGGTCTATAATAATTAAAAATATATGCAACAATATATAAAGGTCATCTAAAGGATTTTAAGTAGCGCACTCACAAAAATTATTCTTGTAATTCTTAACCAATCAAAATTAAGATCAGATGTAACTAGGGATGTTACGGTCCGTCCTGGTTCGGTCTTGGTTCAAAAGACCGGTCCCGGCAGCGGACCATCAACCGGACCAGGGTTCATAAACTGGTCCGATAAACCGGTCTTGTTCGGTCCGATTCGGGACCAGACCCTAGACCGGACCACCTTCAACCAATAAGAATGCATTATTTAAGCGATCGTGATCTTTTTTTTTTTTAAATTTCCAGTTTTCAGTAGATTTTTTATTCGTAACAAAAAAATGCAACACTTTATTACTGTATTATATCAATTAACAGTTTAGATTTTTTAAAAAATTTGTGTTTTGCCAAATTGAGGGGATATAATTTTATGAAGATGCTACTGCATTATCATGCTCAGTTATTTTATTTTATTTAATTTCACCAACCCCATTACTAATCCAACTTTTAACACAGAGACAAGCTCTTGCTGTTTCAGAATAAAGACGATTGCGAGTTCTTGAGATGGTGTTGCCGGCTATTGAAAACGCTTGCTCGCATGCAACGCTCGTTGCTTGAAAACTCAAGTAGTCAGATGCTATTCTTGAAAGAATAGGGTAGGTTTCTTGATTCGCTTTCCACCAGTCTAAGGGAACTGTTTCTTCTTCAATAACTTCTGTCCTAATGTAGCGATCCAGTTCACTTATACCTGAGGTTAAAGATTCATCAATAGCAGGTAATTCTTCTAATTCACATTTATTGTGCAAATTCCAAAAGAATTTTTGAGCAGTTTTAATCAGATTATCTTCAGTATTCATAGAGATAGAAGTTTTTTGGTACTTATAAGTATATTGATCTATAATTTCTTGAACTGTTTTTTTGGCATCAATGGCTTCTGTTTTGCTAAACATTTTTAATTTTGCACGAGGATCAAGAACGGCGGAGACAACAGAGGACTTATCCATGATAATCCAATATTCCTCTATCTTTTGATGAATCGATGCAGCAACCATCTTTTGAGAAAATTCATCTTGTTCAATATACGTATCAAGGAAATCCTGAATACTTAAAAACACTAGACGTATATCACTTATAGTTTGATATGATGTTGCAGAGAGCAATTTTGTGGCAGCTTCGATAGGTTCTAATAAAGTAAGCACATCCTAAAATAAATTTTTAAAAAAATATTATTTATTAATAACGAATACTTGAATTAATTAGGGTTTCAGAATTAACAAATAAGTGGTGCATTTCGAAAATAAGTAAGATTTTTTTAATAGTATTTTTACTATGTTAAATTATAAATCAGAAAATAAAATAAGATTTTTTGATTTTAATTTTGAAACCCCAATTATAATAATTTTTTTTTATTTACTTTTAAATTTTGTTGCTCATTAATATTCGGATATAGGGCATGAATTGATGGATGGTCTGCGGCAAGTAATCTAAGTGCTGTTTCTATTTTTTGCATTTTTTGCAACATGTAGTAGGTACTGTTCTATCTCGTATCTACATCTAACTCAGGTTTAAGATATGGAATCCTCTTAAGTTGGTATAAGCCACGCAAATCATCACAGAGATGGGTAGATACTTTGATTTTTGACATTAAACTTCGAACCTTCTCTATTGAAGAATCAACCATTTCTAATCCCTGTTTGGCAGCCAAGTTGAGCACGTGGGCAGCACAACGATAATGTGAAAACCTAATATTATTGAATTCATGTTGAAGTTCTTCCGTGATTAGCCTTTTACAAACAATTATTGCAGACTCATTATCAGTGGTAAGTGCTAAGACTTTATCTTTGATGTTAAATTCAGCAAGAAGATTATTAATGGCATCTGCCATATTTACACCCGTGTGTCTGTTGGTAAATGGAATGATATCTAGGAGAAAATGATGCATTTTCCAATTTGAATCAACGTAGTGAATCATAACACCAAGAAATACTTCAAAATTTCAGGACGTCCACATATCGGCAGTTAACGAGACTTTTCTGGGAATTTTTGTGATATCATTAACTGTTTTTACTCTTCTATTTTCAAATTCATCTATAATCATTTTTTTTGCAGCTTGTCATGTTGGTGTTATATAACGGGGGTCAAGAAACTTAATGAAATCATTAAAATGTTGATTCTCAACAACAGTAAATGGTTGTTGATCAGCAATAACCCAGGTAATTAGTTTTTTATCTCTTTTCTTTTGTTCTTCTTCATTATATGGGTCAGTTCTTGAAATTCTAGAAAAGGGAAGAGTGGTCTAATGTCTTGCTAGTGCACTAATATTATGAGAATTAAGATGTCTTCGCAAAGTTGAAACTCCAGTGGTGCTTGAGAAAACAGTATTGTATTGTCGACATACAGGTATACCAGGATGGGTATTAGTATTGATATTAAAATGAGGCCAAATTGTTAAATGCTTCTTGTCTTTTCTTCTTGACGCATAATTATTTTGGGATGAACTAGTATTATTTTGGGGTGAACTAGTATTGGCTTCTTGAGAAATTAGGGTATTCAGATCTGAAAAGTTATCTTCTTCTAATAGATCATTCTCAGAATCAGAAAAGTTATAGTTTTCATCGGTGTTTTCCATATTTTTTTTTTTTTTTTTTTTTGCAAGAAAAAAAGACCAAGATTTTATATTTTAAATCAAGAATTTTTTTATCTTGTACCAGGCATTGATTTACTGAGACAAGTAATTTTTTATTTCATGAATAAGTTATTGATCACGACTAATACTTTTTTAATTGTCTTATCTAGGGGACTTTGTTTTTTTATTTATAATTACAGCATATCTTTAGTTTATAGTAGCCTTATTGTCTTACAAATTCTTATTTTTTACAATCACGCATCATGGTTCATCTCGAATTAGTTAATTAATACGTGAAAATGTAGCATAATAAGTTCTAGACAAATGCGGCTCTATGACTTAGTAAGTTTCAGTTACCAAAGTTAGATTTTTTTTTTTTTTGTTTTGAAAACAGCGATATCATGACAATGAGTAAAAATAGTATCAATTCTGATGCTTGAACAAGAATTCGATGATTAAACAAGAATTCGTTGATGCTTGAATAAGAATTCGATTTATGGAAGTTGAATTACAAAAAGAAATTCAAATCTTAAGTAAATGGTGTTTCGGGATTCCTATTTTGTGAACAATTTTTTTTGTTTTGAATAGTTAAAACTGGCTACTACTGAAATTTCAGGTTTTATTTTCACATAAAATTCGATCGCGAAAGTACTTTATTTAAACTGTCCGAAACCTGTATCAACTTAAATTGTGACTCAATTTAGTAAAGTCATACATAAAACCAATTCTGGTAAGTTGGCTTCAATAAAAAAAATCGTATAACTCAAATATTGTTAAAAAATTTAGTATTAATTATTTCTAATGCACTTCATATTGCATCAAAAAAAAAAAAAAACGCTGTTTTTTGCACTTACGATGTTATTTAAATTTGTCTATTTTTACTATAACTGTTTATGACAGTGAAAATCGCTTTATATGCCAGGTATACGTAATAAAATTTTCTTACAAAATAAAACGCGCGAATGCTCTCATAACAACCTGCATATTCGCAATTGTTCCCTGCATATTACCTTGCATCTATTAGATTATATAATCGGTTTTATTGTGGGTCTGGATCGCGAGATCAAGGATTGGTAACTAGAATTAGAATTATTTCAACAGCGCAATTGCAGATTCCAGTTTATAAACTGGATTAAAGATTAGATCGTTTTAACGTTTCTATATATGGACCTACTTGGACCGGTCCTAATTCTTGGACCGGTAACTACTTGGACCGGTTCAAAAAACGGTCCGGACCGCGGTCCTTGTCGGACCGTAACATCCCTAGATGTAACTTGACGGTCAAAACATGCCAGATACATGTAAGAAGTTGCGTGTAAAATTAAAGCCAATAAACCACGTTATAGTTAGGATTAAGTTAAAATAATGTGGCTTCTATTAGCAAAGTTTCACAAAAAGCATCTTTAATTAGGTCGTAGAAGTTGTTTTTTAATTAAAATTCGGAACTATTGTTTTTCTTTTCGATTTATAAGTTACCTGATTTTTTAAATTCGGTTGGTCAAAATGTGGGCATTTAGAGTGTGATTTTACCGTAATAAA
This sequence comes from Dentiscutata heterogama, assembly GCA_910591775.1. Classification (NCBI taxonomy): domain Eukaryota; kingdom Fungi; phylum Glomeromycota; class Glomeromycetes; order Diversisporales; family Gigasporaceae; genus Dentiscutata; species Dentiscutata heterogama. The sequence continues at coordinate 582 of CAJVPU010001636.1, read as the reverse complement.
ATGAGTTTATTTTTCGGCAACAGAAATAATTTCAGCAGTCGAAAATTTGATTACGGCAGCCAAAAATATTTTCGGCTGCCGTAAATAATTACGACAATTACGGCAGCCGAAAATATTTTCGGCATTTTGAAGTTGCATGACGAAAATATAAAAAATATCAGCATGCCGTAATGCCGTAAATCCTTTTGAATTTAGGCACCCATGTATAAGTATCGTAGTTATGAGTTGCTTCGTGCCTTAATAACTGGATTATACGGCATTTAGTAAACTGTTGACCGGCGTTTGAGATTTTAAGTTTTTCTGCATGTGAGTTACACACATTGTTCAGATATATTTTAAATCCGGAACAGATTCAAAATAATCCGGATAAACGTATAAATATATCTATCGATATAGATTCTGTTTTTAATGGCGTCAAAAACAGTTTCCATGTAATATCTAAAAAAGGAAATTTGCTTTTTACGTTTTTTAATACTATATATTATACAAGTTTATATGCATCTAGTAACATCTAATCAATTTAACATATACTCTAAACAGTATATGAACGCTCATTATATTTCTAATCGATTATTTTACAAA
>CAJVPU010001635.1:0-12357 GCA_910591775.1 Dentiscutata heterogama | reverse complement strand
TTATAGTTCTTATAATGGTAACTTTGTAACTTACCCTACTGTAACTTACCGGTAACTTACAATTGGTAAAGTTACCATTAATATTAACAACCCTGGCAATGGCACAAAAGTTTTTTTTACCAGCATTACTAGACTATATGGGCCAGCTCTACGAAAGTTTTGGCCAACGTTATTCACTTAACAAAAATTATATGTAATTTTGACATCAGAAACTTATACAAACTTATGCAAAGTTATTTATATATGAAGATATAGAAATACATATGTTAAATATAATACTTGATCTACAGATAGTTTTTATCATTATAAATGTCGACAAGTTCAATATTATTAAAATTTTCGGTTGAATATTTGGTGTGTTTAGTTTGTGCAAAAATTTATGGAAAAGGATAAATATCGACAAGAAATATAAAAAGGTTCCATATAAAAGACTTTTATAATAAATATAGAGAATTGTTAATGCCACCCCCATTTTTGTTAATGCCACCCCCCAAATATCAAAAGATGCTCCGGAAGAGGTATTTTTATTAAGTAAATCCTTATTTTGATCTTAATAAAAGTTGTTCATCAGGCCTTTCCAGTTCTAATGATAATAAAATCATCAAAATTGGGCCAGTAGATTTTTTTTTAAAGTAAATAAAAGTTTACTAACTTCGGATATATATATCTTAGGAACTACTAATCCAAGTTTAATGATTTTACTATCATTAGAACCGGAAAGGCCTGATGGATGAATAACTTTTGTTAATGCCAAAATAAGGATTTACTTAATAGAAATACATCTTCCAGAGCGCTTTTTAATATTTGGGGGGTGGCATTAACAATTCTCTATATATAATACTTTTATCACTTAAATTACTTCTAGAACTAAAAAAAAAATTCATTCTGTATATATTTACGTATAATTATTGACATAATATATATATATCTTCAACAGATTGTATTAATATACAGTCAGACCCCCTAAATGCATGTCTTCTCTTGGGCCAACTAATATTACGCCTACTTTCCTAAATGCAATACCTCTCTAAGTGCACGTTTTGCTAAATTTGCATTTAGATAGATCTGACTTTATATACACTGGCGATCATAAGTAGTGCAACAAAAAAAAATTTTTCCTTAGATTATATTACTGTATTATCTCACACAATTCCGGGCGTATCGGTTAGTTTTTTTTATTTATTTATTCGCAAATAGTGACTTTTTCTAATTTTAAAATTTTAATAGCCATCATTAATGCCGATACAAAAATAATCACGCGTGTATCACGAAACACATGTTGCATTACTTTTGCGTGTTTTTAACAAAGACAGATCACATGATTTGTGTTATGTAAATACAATTTAAAGCAAATTTCATTGTTAACGTTGCATTTTGTGCAATGTTAGAATTAATTGATAATCAAAAAACAAAAAAAAGACCTGTATAACTGCTGCCAAATGAGCCCAAGTATTACTTTCTCTTCAGAAAGGGTACACCACAAGGGCAGTAGGTTGAGCCTATAATATTTACTTTTCTATAGTCTCGTGAATTAAAAAAAGTTAGTCAACAAATTGCTTGCTTGAAGATTTAGCAAGGGTTGGTTATCCAACTTTGTTAAGTGAACCAACCCAAAGAAGAATAGTAAATCTTATTACCTCTTATCATTGTTCTACTACTGTTGAAGTGAGAGTTTACCTTGCAAAAAATGAAAATATAGAAATTTTGATTTTTACTATTCATTATATACTTCATAACCATAGTTTAGTATCAGGGGTTAAAAAAAAAAACTCTATCTAAGTGACAGTTATCAAAAAGTGCAGCTTGCTTTTGCAAAAAAATATGAAAATTGAACTGTTAATGATTGGTCTAAGGTAATCTGGTCTGATGAATCAAGGTTTCAAATTTTTGGGTCAGATAGTAAGCAGTATATTGGAAGCATTATAGAGAACTATTAAACCAGTTCTATATAAAGCCCTAGTGTAGAACCTTGCTAGACTACTTAAATAGGCAACAAAAAGTTGCAAGTATGGCTAGTCATACTCTTACTTGTAAAAGCCAGAGAGCTTAAATAGGTAATCTCCTAGTTAAATTGCAGATATGGCAGCTAGTGTAGAACTCAGACAGACTACTTAAATAGACAACTAAAAGTTGTACATGTGGCTAGTTGTACTCTTATCATAATTGTAAACGTTGTTAATTATCTAATAAAAAGCCTTTGGCTATAGAGGTTACCTTAATACCAAAAAAAAAAAAAATATTTAAAAATATTTAATTTGATTATCCAAATATAATTATTTGTAAAATATATATATGCAGTATAAATAATATTGTTAAAGTTTTAAAAATATTAATTTAGCTTTTAAAAAAAAATTATTTGATATTTTTTAACAAAATATTATTTAATTAATTTTAATATTAGTACTAGTAATATTAATTTTTTTAAAAAAATAATTATTAATTAAATTAATTCCAAAAAAAAAATAATAATAATAACAATATATATATGTATATTATATAATAATTTTTTTAAAAAATTAAATAAGTTATAAAAAATTACTTATTATTTATTAGTAGTAATATTCCTTATTTTTAATAATTTTTAAAGTTAAAAAACAGGTTTAAAATAAAAAAAGTTTTATATAATATAATATAAATTAGATATAAAGCTCTAATTTTATATAGTTTTATAAACTTTTATAAGTTTTAAACATTTTACTTAGACTTTTTAACTTTAATTACTTAGTATATTTTTAAAATATAACAGTTTTAATAAATTTTACTTCTAGTAAATATTAAAAATTGTTTAATTATAAATATTTAAAATATTAATAAAAATATTTTATATAAATAAATTTTTAACTAAGATATTAAATTATTAAAAAATAGATCTTATCTAGTATAAATAGGTATATAAGATATGTAACAACTATTGGTGCAATAAATAGATATGTATGTTATATAAAAAATATATAAAAATTATATAAAGCTATATAAAATATATATTTCTATATTACATACCCTGTTATATATAAGAAAATAACCCTAACTTATTAATCTATATTTATTGTCCACCTATACTAAATATCAACCCTTTTGTTATTATAAAAATCGCAAAAATATTATTCCTAATAGATTACAGTACTATGTATTCCTGATGGGATAAAAAATATCAATTTACATGTCATTCCTAATGATGTGCCACGTACTGTACTATACGTACTGTACTGTACGTACTGTACGTGCTGTACGCTAAAATTTTGACAGTCATTTTATAAGCTCTGAAGTTTAGGCCATAAAACTTATAAGTTCCTGAATATTCCGAACCTATTACGGAATATTCCGAAATTACGGCATAAAAAAACATTTACTATACGTACTATACGTACTGTACGAACTGTACGTACTGTACGTACTGTACGCTAAAAAAATCCGAGTATCATATAAATGGCACATCACTAGTCATTCCTGATAGGGTTCTAAAAACCACACTACTGTCGAAATATAAGGCTATTGCATAAAAATTTGGCAGTTCACTATTACTACCCAACCAGACTATAAGATCAACGCATAACATAAAATTCAAAAAAAAAAGATTAATTATTTAGTAAAGTTTTTTACCAAATAGGTATTCTTACCAATTCGCGTGAAATAACGCCCATGGGCATTATTTTAAGGCACGTAATTCAAAGAAAGCTAATATTTTATTTAGCTAAATACTACAGTTAAACTTCAAATTTTATTTCAGGTTCTCATTTTGCAACTCCCATTTTGTAGACAATCACTTCGTAAACATTCAATAAATCTTAACCCGGATCATCCGTAAAAAAAAAAGCCAATACAGATTATCCGCGGGTAAGCTATCCGGATTACCCAGATATAGTAGAATATATAACTTATGTCTCGTAATGATTCATTTTAGAAATACACAATCTTAATTAGAATATCCAAGGGAATATTATTTATTTTTTTCAAATTTGATTTTTCATTCACAATCCTAATACAGTATCAATACATCGTGCATAATACTTTAAGTGTAATCCTGACCGGATTTCAGCTTTAATCAAGATATTCAAATGTATGTGATATTTCAATTTGTAATATTTATACTCATTCATTTTTAGCTATTATCATAATTCCCGGGACACCTGATAAAAATTGGCCGAACGATTTGCTGATTCAGTTAAGTTTGTTGAAATAAGAATTTTGTCCTATATAGAGATGGGCAAGGTAATAATGTAAGTAATAAATACTTATTTTTTTTACCCAGTGCTTACACATACATATTATTACTAATTATTGATTATGACGAATGATTATTACTTATTACGATTTTTAAGTGTAATCTAGAGAGAAAATTTTTAAGCTCAATAATTTGTTGATCAGATTGAATTTTGCATATATCATGATTTTTTACTTATTAATTATTACACAAATTATTGGAAGAAATAATTGGAAATAGTACATAATAATATGCAACTAACTTTGCCCATTTCTAGTCTGATACAAATATAATTTAACAGGTTTTTCCTTAATGACACTCATATACGTAATTTAAGATCAGAAAGCACTTCACTGGCAAATAGTTGAAAAAAAAATTTTAGAATGAATTAAGTCTATTAGGGTGATCCTTTCGTTTGGCAATGGGGCGTGTTCAATCATTTGAAATAAAGATCGTACAATTTTCCGAATATGATTTACAGCTGTTCTTGGGACAACTGAAAAATTTTTGATGACTGAATTCGATAGTTACAGAATCGGAATCAATAGGTAACTGACTTCGGCCGAACTCAGAAACTTATCGAATTCGGTCATGAGAAATTTTTCATTGGCCCAGAATTTATGAGAGCAGCTGTAATAAAACGATGGGTTTTACAACTACAGACCAGTTAATTAATGCTGTAATATTGCATACACCCGAAAATAGTATATGAATTAACAGATCATCCGGCGGATTGATCCGCCCATGCTTACAACTGAAAAATGCCGATGATCGAATCGATAAGTTTCAGAGTTCGGCTGAATCTGTTGCTTATTGATTCCCACTCGATTCTTCATCGGCAATTTTTCCAGAATTTATGAAAACAGCTTTAAATCCGGATATTTATTACTGCTGAGCCTCTATGCATGGTGGAGTAGGGGTTATCAGATTTGAAAAACATGATCTATATAACAGAAACAGGCTTGGTGGACTAATTTTTATCAGATTTGACAGGTTATTGGTTTTGACAGGATCGGTTTTTGGGAAGCTTAACAGTATTACACTAGATGAGCAAAAAGAATGTTGGTTAGCCGAGGTATTTAAACAAGTTATTCAAGTTCGTGAATAATGTACTTAACATAAAAGATCATATACTGTACAAGTTCCCATATTCTATCAATTTAGTAGACCTGTAGATTTGCTATATAAAATTGGCTTTTATACGAATGGTCTAGAATTAGACAAATATAATAACGATACGTGATGATATTGATTGTCGGTCTCTTGCAATCTACTCAGAGTTGGTAAATAACCTTAAATGACCTTCGAAATGATATAATCACGTGATAATTTTAAAGTAAGTTTCATATACTAAATGACCTAGATCATTTGAAGAAATGGACAAAATTTACCATCCCTGCGATCTACCAATATCAATATTATAAACCCACATTATGGGTCTGTTATTGTAGATCTTTATGAATTTCAAATCGATGTACAATACTAACGCTAATAGTTCCAATAGAAAGATCTTACCTGGGTCAGGTATTGACTCGGGTTATAACCTGGGTCAACGGGTCAAACGGAAATTCATAAAGTTTTTTAAAGTTAATTCTTAGAAGTTGATGTAATAACTCTTGATTAGAGCTATTATATAGAGAACAGCCTATACTCCAAATATTTAAACTGGAATTTTTCGGATCTTGCTCGTGATTTGAGATCAACTTTGGGAAATATGTGACCCGGGTAAGAGCTTGACTATTTAGTAAATTATATTGTCTTCTATCATATTAGGTAAATTGCGTAACATAGCATTTTAGTAGTTTTTTGCATATTTTGAATTCTGATACTATGTTAAAAAGGATTTGATTCAATTTTTTTTTTTTATATGCAATTGATAAAATATTCTATAATTTTGTTTGTAAAGACATAATATTGATGTTTACAAAATTTTATCCCAGACTATTAAACCGGGCTGTACATCTGTTGAAATTCGTAAAGAAATGTTATAGCACATAAACAAAATTTGAAATGTATGTAAAATTTTTAATAAATCTCACATTTGGGGTTTTAAATTAACGATTTCAGAAATGAGTAAGGGTTTAAAAAATTGATTTTGTGATTATAAATGGTCAAATAAGAAAATCAAATATGAGTGCCTAGAGTAGAGATGGGCTGATGCTCATTCATGCGCACTTTTCCCATCAAGATTTATTCTGATGCTAAAGTAATATTAAAGTAATTCCATTTTGTGCATTGATGTGCATGATTCCATTTCGTTTACGTGATATTTCATCAAATCATTTAACCGTGTCAACCGTTAATTCAGCCGCCATTAAGATAATTTTGGCTCATGACCAACGTAATTCGAGCCAAACTATGGAATAACTTTTTTCCGAATTCTTATAATGCCTTAAATCTAAAAATCAAATATATTATTCTTTGTAACGTATGTAAATATATAATTGAATAAAAAATTTGAAATATATTGAATTTTGTCCAACAAAAATGCGCATTTTGTCCATCTCAAGTTTGGAGGAGGCCATTAAGCTTTAATTTTATCTATATTCTGTACATAATAGCCATCTATATGTAGTTTAAAATCATAATTGATAATAAGAATAATCATATAAGCGTGCTTTGAGCTAATTTGAAAATAAAAATTTGTAAATAGCACGTTGATAATCTCAATTTCACACTATTATATCTCGATATGAGTGGATATCAAAATTTGCATGTAAATATATATATATATATATATAGGGTCCCAATTTTTGTACCCCCCCCACATTTAATATTCATACCCCCCCTAGCAAAAATAAAAATTTTGATACTTTAAATAAAAATTTCTTGACAATCACCTTATTAAATTCGATGAACTTTTTTTATTTTAATTCTATAGATTCATAGAATTCAAATAAAAAAAAAAGTTCATCAAATTTGGTCAATAGGGCGTCAAGATATCTTCGCTCAAAGTTAAAGAAAAATCAAAAACATCTATGTTTTGATAGACATTTTTAATTTTTCTTTAACTTTGAGCGAAGATATCTTGATAACCACCTGACCAAATTTGAACTTTTTTTATTTAAAATCTGTGAATCCATAGGATTAAAATAAAAAAAAAAAGATCATCGAATTTGGTCAGTTGGTTGGAAAGATATCTTCATGCAAAGTTTTAAAACAATTTGGCGCAGCTTTTGTTTTGATAGACGGTTTTGATTTTTCTTTAACTTTGAGCGAAGATATCTTGACAAACGACTGACCAAATTTGATGAACTTTTTTTAATTTGAATTCGATGAATCTATGAATTAAAATAAAAAAAGTTCATTGAATTTAATAAGGTGATTGTCAAGATATTTTATTTAAAGTTTTAAAATTTTTATTTTTGCTAGGGGGTATGAATATTAAATGTGGGGGGTACAAAAATTGGGACCCTTTTCGATATTCAAAGTCATTTTAAATTCTACGACTATATAAAATTCTTAAATGCTGAGATATCCTTGTTCAACTTTATATTACAGCTGCGGTGGCCTAAATATGGTCAATATCATAATCTTTTCTATTAAACGCAGCAAGGACACTTGTTTGAACAAATTGCGGATCAGGTGTATTTGTCAAACGCAAATTAAAAAAATGACTAAAAAAGACAAAAAAAAAAATTCATAATGATCTCATAAACTTTATAATTTCAAAGAATAAAATTTCAATTAAGAAAAAATTAGGTATTTTATGAATAATTTTTAACGTTTAAACAAAAATGCAATTAATTTTTACTATCGCTATAGTTGTGCATAAGTATTAGAGATGAGATTCGATATTCGCCAATTTTTGTTTTCGTTTATTTAAACGGATTAAGAAAATTATTTACATAAAACATCGAACTTGGTTATAATTATATATGTCAAGAAATCTTTGATATAATTGCGCAAATTTGTTTTTTATTAGGTAAATGCTTCATACCAGGAGTTACGTTGTGACTGTTTGCAAAAAAGGTGTGACCTCGTGATTTCGTGATGATAGCGGAAAAATTTCGGAGATTTTAATTCCCTATTGATCATAATTTTTGATCATAATTTTCGATCAATAACGTTTATATGTTATTCGGAATCTTTAAAATTCTTTAAGAATCGAAAAATCTACTAGAATCGGCTGATTTCTCATGATTTTACATGAAATTATGATCTGCAGAGGCCACACCTTTTTGCAAATCGCTATAATAACACGAAGTGTATTGGTTTTATGGTGATTTAAGCGATTTCCGCCCACAAAATATTAAAATTATGTGTTTAATTTTCACATTCGCTAAAAATTTTTCTAACCTAGGTCTTTAGTGTCAACAACTTAAAAGTTTCATAAAAATTTTTTCGTCGTTAAATGGACTATTATATTATCAAAAATTCACAAGGAAAACTTTGTAGAAGGCAGTTTCATAGACAAAATGTTGGGTTATGATCGTTTTTTTTTTTTTTGGATTGTTTTGGTTTTTGTGTTACCTTGCGTTATACCTGATCTCGAAATTATTTAGAGCGGCAACCTTAGGGTGGTTCTAAATATTTCAAAATTTCTTATAACTATGTATATGGTTTAACTTGATGTGAGAGATTATTAATTGACTCAGAAAACCTTCGAAGTGTATATATTTGATTGGACACAATTCACATGTCAACGCTTCGTAGTTTAGTCGTGAGATTAAATTGACGCGCGTATAGATGTGTTAAAAATGCACAAATTTTAACATTTATATGAATAATTCGCTTTAAGTTTACATGCTTTTTTTTTTTAGACCTTTATATTTTTCATTTTTTTCTAATATTTTTATCGGACAAGATAATGAACAATATTGTTCGAATAGCTAGAATAACTAATCTTGATTATCTAATATTTAAAATCAGTGTATAAACACATTATCCAGTGTTCTCAAGCAATTATTGTCGCGACTGATGCTAAAATTTAGGGTCCCCATTTAAATCTATCAAACCTAACCCTAAAAAAACCCCTAACGAAAAGGCCCAAAAATTTTTTAAAATTTCATAATAAAATAGGTCAAAATTTCAGCATCAGCCGCGACAATTATTTTCAAATTTGGGTCCCGATGTGTAATGAATTTCATTATATCACACATAATTTGATTACATAATTCATCACATACCTAATGAAATATGCTAATGGTCAAAATTAGGACCCACTCGACTCAATTATGATGCAAGCTTAAGTCATCCGACTTCAGTTCATATGGGTGACCTATGGTTTACTGTTACCGTTACTACAATAATAATGCATCCGGCTTGGAACTCTAGATGCGAGCATTCGTTATTATTATTATTTTTTTATAGAATTGACTGATTGGTTAATATTTAATTATGAACTCGTTGTATGTCGTTCTCTATACTAGATGTTTTATGGTGGATAAATGCTAACCTTTAGATTATTTTATCGGTTTCTTTTACCCACAATGAAATTGTATTTGCTCGTACAACTCCTGAACAGAAATTACATATGGTTCAAGAATTTCTGAACAGAGTTCAGCCGTTGATGTAACTGGAGGATTTTAATGATACCTGCACTGAAAACCGCTAATATTGGAATTGCTATGGGAGATGAAAGTGAAGTAGCAATGGAAGCCGCGTATATGGTATAATTGGATAATAACCTTTTGCCAATAATGGCTGCTCTAGACAGTTGTCGTCTAGATCTTGATTCTACTAAGAATGATAGGTATATCTGTATATTGAGATAATTTTAATTTATCTATATTTAGCTATTTGGTTTTGTGAAAAGGTTTTTAAGTGTAAATTTAAGAGTTTTAGCCAGAAAGAAAATTTTAAATAGATTTAATTATCTTTGTGAGTATTGGGCCTAGAGATTTAAAATTTGATATTCAGATAAAGCAAATAATAAAAATTCAGTTTAGACACAAATTTAAGAATAGTTTTTAAAGAAATGTTAAGAAATAGAGTTAAGTGCAGAGCAAAATTGGTACAAGTGATGGTCAGGAAGAGTTAGAAATTTGTGTCAGGTTTTTGGTGGTTTAAAAACTAATAAAAGAAATACTTTTGCAGATTAACTTAATATTTAAAAACATTACTTTTAAAATCAATAATTTAAAATTTTTGTCTTTACAAATATTGTAATATCTCCAGAAACTGCAAATCTAAAATAAAAAGACTTAGTAGTGAGTGCTAGTATTATATAATTTCATATTCCAGACTATTTTGGGCTATATTAGGAAAATTTAAATTGGTTTGCAATTGATTGGCAAAAAGAAATATCAATTAATAAGCAGCATCTCTGCCAATTACTAGCAATACTAATTAGAGTCAATTGACAACAAAGCTGCTAATTAAAATTGATTAGAATTGCTTTGATTAAAATTAATTAATATCAAAACTAAATTAAAATTGATTATTTTTTAATCAATTAAACATAGATTAGCTACCAATATCAATTATTATCAATTTTTCTAATTGATAGCAATTGCTTTTATAGTTAGTAATCGATATCTACTTTATTTACTGTATAAAAAATTACAAGAATATAGTAATTTATAGAATACTATAAGAGTATTAACTTTTAAATTATAAAGTGAAATATACAAGTGGTTTACAAAACTAAAAAAACTTATATTTTGTATATTTTTACAGAAACTACAAATCTAAAAAAGAAAACTTAGCAGTTAGTAATAGTATTATATAATCTCATATTCTAGACTACTTTTGAGCTAGGATATTAATAATTATTTACAAAAATATAGTAATTCATAAAATATCACAAAAGTGTTAACTATTAAATTATAAAGTAAAATATACAAGTAGTCTACAGAGTTAAAAAAAAACTTATATTTTATAAAGTTTTTATAGAAACTACAAATCTAAAAAGAAAATTAGGAGTTAGTTCTAGTATTATATAATTTTATATTTTGGCTACTTTTGGGCTAAAATATTAATAATTACTTATAAAAATATAGTAATTTGAAGAATAATACAAAAGTATTAACTATTGAATCATAAAGCAAAATGCAAATAATCTATAGACAGGGTTGGCACATTTATCTATTGAGACAAATAAAAAACAACTCTATTAATATTGCTCTATTGCTCTATTGCTCCATTGAGAATAATTTCTAAATAGAGCTAATAGAAGCCAACTAACTCTATTGATATTAATTTATTTGACCTGTTTATTATCAAGATGAGCTATATAAGGCTAGAGATTAGAACCTATTCTTCATTGGCTTTGTTAGATATTTCTATTAAAACTATTATTACTACTAGGTTCTCCACTAGCTCTATTAGATTCTTTATTAGTATTATTGGCTATTTACTTTATTCACTCTATTGGTTCTATTGGACTCCATTCACTCTATTGATAATTTTCTCAATAAAGTATATCTATTGCCAATTTTGTCTACAAAGCTAAAAAAAGACATATGTTTTATAAATTTTCTACCTTTATATAGTACTAGTTAATTTTAGATTTAATTACTATTTTTTGGCTCAAGAATATTTACAACTACATTATAAACTGTAAATAAAACTTATACAAATATTTATTAAAAACTACAGAAGTATTATAACTAAAAAAAAAAATTATAAAATATCTCAGTTGCTTACAAATCCAAAAATATCTAAAATTTTATAAATTTTTTCTTATATTTTAATTAAAATTTTTTTATATATATACAAATATAATAATAATCATCTTTAATATATTATATAACTAATATTAATTTTTTTGTTTTGTATACTTGACACTACTTTTAATATTTTTTTATACTTTAATTATTTCTAGCAGTTATTATAATATTAAAATATATTTATCAAGCAGGCTTTATATTTTTCTATTAATTGTTATTTTTTGTTATTTTCTATTATAGAGTTTTTTCTTGCTAGTGTTTAATTAGTACTTATTTATCCTTTTTCTAATAATCTTTTAAATATTTGTATTTTTTTTTATTCTTGCTTGTAAAAATTCACTTTTTAATTCTTTATTTTTTTTTGATTTAACTTTTTATAAATAAATAAGCTAACCTATTTTGGTTAAAAATCTAAAATTTTGTTTAATTGATAATCTGCCAGTCAACAGAAGTAGTGATTTAAGCCGTAAGGTTTTAGTCAGCTGGCTAAGCCAGCCAACTAAGATATCGGCTAATCGGCTAGCTAATGGCTATACTTCTGGA
>CAJVPU010001634.1:0-12357 GCA_910591775.1 Dentiscutata heterogama | reverse complement strand
CTTAGTATCCAAGTTAGTTCGTTCAATAAGCAACACATCATAATGAGCACGCATCTGTTCGATCATGCTCATAGATTTAGCAAAAGTCTCAATAACAAGATCCTGAAAATAAAACGAATATTTCTTCGTATTCGAATTAAACAACTTAAAATCCTCACATAACCGTAATGAAAGTTCAATAGGAAAATAGACGGAAAAACCTCGGCCTTCACAATGCTCCTTGAACATGGTTGAGAAACGAGATTTGCCAGCACCAACAGATCCAAATACGACTATAACCTTGCTGAGTTTTTTTGGGCCATGCGTTAGCTGTTTGCTAAATTTCTTTTCTTCCAATGTTGGTAGATCGGTTAAATCAATAATCTTATTATTATCATTTTTTTTTGGTTTTTTCGCAGAAAATTGGTCTTGAAGATCTGAATACTTTCTCTTAGCAGTTTCTTTTTCTTTACCTTTATCCAATTTTGGGATCATGCCACATAATGTGGTATCAATGAATTGGTCAAAAACATATTAATCAGCTATGTTGAATGTTGACAGGCTAAGAGAGCTGCCCGGTGCATATACAGTACTGAGCAGACTTAGTAAGGGTTAAATCGTTGCTTTTTTTTTATTAAAATACTTTCAATATTTACATTTTCCGCTTTCATACCAAACATATCTAACGATAAAGCATTTAACTTTTTAAACTTAATAAGATTACTTGGGTCATCAATTGTATTAGTTTGGTTGAAATATTTTTTTATATCCGAAATTAAGCACTTCTTATTTGATATTACCATATTTTTTTTCATTGTCTTCATCCAAGTAGCTGCCGGCCTGGTCAATAAATTCGGTGATTTCATGCGTTCGCTATCATATACAATTATTCCCAAGGAATCATCGGGAAACTTGGATAAAGTTGATTCAAAATCCTTCACGTATTTTAACAAAATTGACATTTCAATGGATTTATATTGAATTATAATAATCTTCTTTTCATAGTTGGTGATAATATCAACACCCCCATCACCCTGCCTCACTTTAATCTCATATGATAAAATACCCTGCTCGTTCAAGATCTTGGAAATGGTGGATTCGAAGTCGTGACCAATCTTGTGATTTGAATTCTGGATTAATTTTTGTTAAAAAATGGTTAGCGAGAGATTCCTATTCATCTCATGTAACGGATGACTTCACCGAGGTGTAACTCGCAGACCAGCTCGGTTTTCATTGAAAATGAAATCTATCCTCGCATTTCTTATAAAAAAAATATCCCAGAATGAATTCCTTCCAATTCGAGACAGCGTAACTTCAAAATCCTATATTCACTAAGTAAAAGGCATGGCCATCTTACCTTTTCCAGAATTGTCATCATTAATCATTCACATATAGATAAAAATCTATTCGGTCAATGATGACTGAATAGATTCATGTTGATAATATTTTCAAATTTAACAAATATATATATATATATATATATATATATATATATACTAAAAAAAACTAAACAATACAAGTTTTATTGATTATGATTATTGCAAATGTTCTTACTTAATAACCGACATCAACGGTGGTGAATAAAGTTTCACACAAAGTAAATAGGCAGCCATCACCAAACATTGAATCGACCAAGGAGAATCAATCTTTGAAAGGTTATGATAAAAAATTCTATGGTGCAAAAAAAGACATTCATATTTGGTAAGAAACTCCATTGCGCTCACATAATCACGTTTTCCTGTTGTCCAATTATACTGAAGGTATGCATAATCTCGCAAAAAATATTTCAAAGAAAGCTCTTCAAATGCTTCTTTATGCTCTTTACAAAGATGCTGGCTGAGATCGTCCACGCGTGATAATATATTCAGATAACATTGAGAACAGATACGACATCGAAGTTTATAGCCAGGAAGAACCTCAAAGTAATCATATATGAGATCTCTATCCATAAGAAATTGATATATGGTGGTAATTACATGAATAAAAATCTATTCGGTCACATGAGACTAAATAGGTTAAAGTTATTTATAATAATATTAATAAAAAATAAAATTAAATAGTAAGAATAGTAGTTAACATGTTTGTAAAAACATTAACATCCTGGTCTTTTCCCCTAGAAATCGGAGGTACAATCTTTAATCGAAAAGAATGCATAGCTATAATAAGCCATTGAAAAGAGCATGGAGAATCGATCTGATCAAGATCGAAGAAAAGAATATTGTATTGAATGAACAAATGCCTATACTTTAAAAAGTAAAAAGTGGCCATCCCGTAATCATGTTTCCCAGAAATCCAATTGCTATAGATTTGGTTATAATCAAGAAGAAAATGTTTCTTGAAAAGATTTGCAAATATTTCTCTATGATCTTGGTAAAGATATTGCTTAAAATATTTCTTCCTATTAAGAATGCTTGGATAACTCCAATCGCAAAACTCGCAATGAATTCCAGAAGATGATAAAATACAATGTTCGAATAATAACATCTTAAGTTATATAAAGAAAAATCTATTTGGTCTTCGACTGAATAGATTAATTAGCTATTTCTATATGGTTGGTGCTGAAATTAATTCTGGGCGTCGTAGAATCAATTCTGGGTGTCGTAGAATTTGTAGTTACCGCAGTAATTTTTGCAAAAAAGCAAATTATACAGTTAAAAATCTATTCGGTCAACGTAGACTGAATGGTGAATACAATAATAATAAAAAATAAAATTACTCCTATCTAAGTGATTCAATTATCTGATACGCTGTCACTATCTGTCTTTTTTTTCTTTTCAATATTTTCAATATTTTTCTTCACGACAATTTCTTTTTTTCTTTTAGCAGTTATGGCCCTGGCATGGGAACAAAACTTGATATTAATAGCCTCAACAATCTCCTTGCGCCTCTCAAAGAGAGATGGTGTAAGGTTGGTTAGCTTGGCAAACTCAGAAACATCATAAGGTTGCCAATCACTGTTATTCATAGGCTCGACACGCTTAGGAATCTGATCACCAATAAAAGAAAAGTAAATAGCACACTTGTAAAGACACTCCTTCCTATCGGGGAACTCACGAAAGCCCGAAACCTTAGTAATATAAAAAAGTTTATCGATAATGACCCCGGCCTCCTCTTCAGCTTCACGTTTTGCGCAATCAATGAATGATTCACCAAATTTCACATGCCCTCCAGTTACTTGCCACAAAAGATGATGATCTTTAAGAGGATTGATGCATTGGGATAGCCAAATATTCTTTGAATCGGAAATCAATATAATAAGGCTGAAATTACGCTCACTGGCTTTATACATATCAAGCTTTTGACGATCTTTATCCTTCAAATTTTTAGTTACATTTAATATGGAAATAAGCTCTAGAGTAGGTTGATTCACGGAAATTCCATCATTTTTCATAGAATTGAGAATGTTGAGATACGTAGTGTACTTCTCAATCAAATTTGTATTATTTTCGTAATCTTTTTCTGCTTGAAGATACTGATTCATGATGATAAAGAATGAATCAAGTAATTTCTAACTGGTTTATCAAACTGATTAGAAATTTATAAGATTACTTGATGATAGTTAATCAGAATCATCTATCACGATCTCGTTATCATTATACGTTAAAATTCGATCAGTAAATCTTACACCATTAGAGTTGAAAGATCCGTCCTGGTGATGAATATATGAATTCGAATCGAAATCTTGAACATCAAATAATGGATTCCGACATGGTGAACAAAACTTGGTCTTCCGGAATGAGCAACACTTTTCGCAGTAATAAGGTTTTGGCTCGACAAATTCTCTGTCGGACACATGGACCGACAAATCAGCAGAAAGAGTTTCTGATCGAAGTGTCTCATTATCAGATTCTTGATCATCGATAGAAGAAGTTTCTGATCGAAGCACCTCATTATAAGATTCATGATTGATATGTGAAAAAGATTTGTAGTCAGACCGATATCGTTGACAATGATATTTTCGGGTAAAGCAATAAATTGGCCGAGAATGATTTTTAGTTCGTATGCTTCGACAAACAAGTATGATTTATGACTTATAACGAAGACTATCAGTATAGAAATTATATTCGTTCGTTTTAAAATCAAGAAGATTGTTTCTTAGTATTGGAGGCATTTTTGATTACGCAAATAAAATTCTATCAGGTTCAGATAGAACAAGATAGAAATAATAATAATTTATTTATTAAAAAATAATAAAATGATGATGATATAATTTAGTTATGATAATTTTAAAATAAATTCATTTAGTTTAGTTATGATGAATTAAAATAGATTCATTAAGAATCAGCTTCTCTCGCTTCGAGGAATTTTTTATCAATGTGTTCTTCAAGATCAGAAATCTGACCTTCCAACCGACGTTCTAAGGCTGAGGCCACTCGTTGAATAGTCGCAAAATTAGCTTTCTTCCAAATTTGAACATCAAAATATTTAGGATGGTTCCTGTTAGCAGGAAATCGTCTCTTGATTTCTCTAAACACCTCAACACGCGCATGATGATAAAGCAAAAGATCGCGCATAAATTTTAAACGTTCGTCATCGTTGGGGAAGGCTTTATCAAAAGCCTGCATATCAACGTCCTTGGTAATGTCGCCACCCTTACAATTTAAATAGTAATTAAGCTCACTCTTACTTGCGGTTGCGGACACCTGCTTACTAGAAGGCAAAGGTGATGTTGATTCTTCAACCTCTTCGATAGTACGCTTTTGTTTAGACATTTTTGAATATAATTGTAAATTGTAAGATTATAAAAGATGAATCAAAAAATCTCTAACCGGTATCTATGAAGCACTAGTTAGAGGTAAAATTTGCAAAATAATACAAGAAAAAATATTAAACAATAAAAAAGATAATAATTGGTGTTTGCTTGAATTAGCTGTAAAAATGAAATTAAAATAAGCTTCCTCATCGTCTGTTCAATATCCAAATGAGTAGTGTTAATCATTGTGGACACCTTAGATGCCTCCTGGATTAAGTTAAATGATTCCTTGTCATGTTCTAAAAGATCGGAAAGAATGGTAATTGGATTGAGATTGGTTTGTTGAGATCGTTGTTGGATCCGAGTTTCAAGGTCAGAACTTAATAGGATCTTCACTTCGGCATAGGGTAGAATCTTGGTCGTAACATCACGACCCACCACAATATAATTCTTGCCGACTACCATCTTTTG
Source organism: Dentiscutata heterogama (assembly GCA_910591775.1). NCBI lineage: Eukaryota > Fungi > Glomeromycota > Glomeromycetes > Diversisporales > Gigasporaceae > Dentiscutata > Dentiscutata heterogama. Next base: position 7,214 of record CAJVPU010001634.1, on the reverse strand, counting down.
GATTATTGCGGTGATGACATGTCGCAACGCCTCATCTTTAGAGAGCAAAGAGGCCTTATTGCCGATAAGAAGTTTATTATCCTGATCATCATCCTCATCAAACGTGTTTAAAATTGTTGAAGTATCTGGATTATCATCAAAAAAATCATAAAATAAAGCTAAATTATCATTGTTAACATCTTTATAATATTTTGCATAATAACGATAAAAACGATCAGTATCAATAAACTTAAAGTTGTGCTGGAGAGCAAATTCCTGGCCAATTGTGGTTTTGCCGGTGGCAGATAACCTATCGATAGCGATATTAAATTGATTTGAAAGCATTGATACTAGTTGTTACATAAAAAAAATTCTAATCAGTGACAAGCACTGATTAGATATTTATTAATTGTATAAAATGTTAATATACATGTATTAATTATGAGTTACTGAATATTGTGCTTGACAATCATGAGCCAAATGTCCACCCCGATTACAACTATAGCAAATAACTTCAGGATATTCATACGAGAAATGGCCATTCTTTTGGCATCGAAAGCAATTTTTCATACGTTTTTGATCTTGAATATGAAATTCATTATGCTTTTGTTCATTGAGATATAAAACATAGGCTGAACCCTTTACCATCCCCTTACAATCATGATCGAGATTTGTGATATCGGAGGTATACCATTTACATTTCTCATATTGAGTATAGTTGCCGAACTTATCCTTCGAGCCAGTAGGTCAGGTAAGTCCACATATGAAAACGCAATCACATTCACCCTCAATTTTCCTACATGCCGTGCAACATCGATGCTTGTAAACTCGATAACAATTCCAACACCTTCCCGGTTTAAAGGAGGTTGGTAATCATGCATCATATTGACGGTGCCGACATCATTCGCCTTCATAAATAAAGAGGTCAAATCAAGCGTAGGATTGATGGTTAAAAGATTATTAATCGGAGAAAAATCATCATAAATATTTTTTGAAGAAGTATTATGAGCTTCTGAGGAATTACTATCATCTTCATAAGAATAATTGAAATCGGACCAATAATTTTTATTAGATGTAGAATGATTATTTTTATTAATTTTAGATAAGAAGAAAAGATACAAAAGATACTGAGAATACGTAAATGTGAGAAAAAAAGAAAATGAATAGAACAAAATCAAAAATATCAAAAGTAAAGTTATGATGATCAAGATTACAGAGAAAAAATTCTACTCGGTATATACATACTGAGTAAAAATTTTAATTGAATGAAGAAGATTGAGGATGGTATTCTGGACTAACACTGGATGCCAACTTTTCAATACGATCATTAATCGATGAATTAATTTCAATATCAAGTTTATTGGTTTCTTCTGATAGTTTATTCAATTTTTTTTTTAGCTTTTTGGGCCGTTTGAGTATTGTCCGGCTAAACTCTTGGATTAACTGTGATTCATTCTTATAAGAAGTAGTTAGGTTAGAGTTAAAAGATTTTAACCAAAAGAAAATTTTATAGTCAAGTTTTAGGTAACGAAAATGCTTCTTGATAGTCATTAAGGATCCTTTCTTATTCATATTTATCAACTGATCGGTTAAGGGAAGATTCTTGTCTGCAGACTGGATAAGCTTAAAATAATCACAACGTCGACGAAAAGGACAATCAACATCAAAATGTCGATCATCATAATGCCAAAGATTGGGATGGAAGACCGGATTAGAAGAATTCTTAAGATAAAGCTTGGTACCACAAGTACACTTGAAAAACTCAAAATATGGAATCTCTCGCGTATGTTCAAGCAAATCAAATTGCTCCTTTGGACCCCGTTTTGAATACTGAAGAACATAAGAGCGATTAAAATCGATATCAGACCAGTGTATAGAATTAGAGGTAATAAAAGATTCGTGAAAAATCTTTTGATTAATTTTGGAAAATCTGGAAAAATGAGTGACAATATCTCATTCCATTATTAAAAAAATAATAATAATAATTATTATTGTTATTATTATTTTTATAAGAACGGCTCGTTCTCGGGTACCAAATCCGCAGATTCGATGAGGCTCACATCAAGGAAATTTACGTGTCCTTTTATGGCTTAGAAAAATCGAAGAAAAAATTCTAAGTTGCTCTGACAATTAATCAAAACATTTTGGGTAATTGATATTTTCATAAAAATAGCAATCAAATTTTAACAAAAATGGTAATCGAATTATTTACTTTTTGAGAAATTATATCTTAGATATTTAAGGAAATAAAATGAAATATTATTAGTTAAATGGCGAACAAATCGTATAAAAGTAATAGCCGTCTGTTAAAAATACATTGATGAGCCATGATTCTACTACCGCCTGAAATCATTCAAATGACTATCAACTTTTACTGCGAATATATATTTTTTGAAAAAATAATCAAAACATATTCGCACATAATTCATTACCGAGAACACCCGAAACGATGCATTGATAAATTAAGAGAAACAAACAAATTAGTCAAATATTCTGACGAAAAACATTTGACCACACTTTTTTTCGAGTACTTTCCCTTTGAACAAAAAAAAGAACTAACAGAGTTGAGCTTGCTTTGGCCACAGCGTCAAAAGCAACTAAACCCCTCATTAAAGATTTCTTTAAAATGGAGAGAAAATCAATGATTTTAAATTTTTGGGAAATCATCATAATGGGAACAATTAATAGCAATTATCATAAAGTAAAAACATGCGAACATGTAAACGATTTTTTCCTTTATGCAGGTTGTTTTAAATTCTTTAAACTTTGGTATGGTATAGGAAAGTTTTCAAAAAAATGTGATTGTCTAGAAAACAGTCAACTCGTATTAGGTAAATCTAAAGATAATAGTATCTGGTTTTTTAACTATTGAGCATGTAAATTTTTTGAAACTGTAGCTTCCTACAGGAAGAACAATTCCCCTTTTATTCCAAAATTTAACTGAGAACTCAAGTGCTTTACTCTTGCCGAGTATAAATAGGAAAGAAATAAATTAAATTGAATAAAAAATAATGTATCTCTTTTTATTTTTAAGTTTATTCGTTGTTCATATAATAAGTGCATGCAAATGTAGTTATAACCTTGAAGAATTTACCAACTGTGCCCCCAAAGTAATTATTATTAAAGAGAAACCAATCATTAGCGCCAACACGTTATGGGCTGGAATATTATCATCATTAAAAAAGATGCCAGATTTTGAGTTACCAATAACAATTGATGATTCAAAATTACCCATAACAGATGATAATTTGGAATATGATACTGAAGATAATTCAAAATTACCAGAGCATAATACTAATGATAATTCAGAATATGATACTGAAGATAATTCAAAATTACCAGAGCATGATACTGATGATAATTCGATATATGATATTGAGTTGCCTCAATTCGATACCATTGCCGAGATGGAAGAAATTATAATTCATGGCCCGGATACTAACCAGATGAACTTAGATCTAAAAAATAGTTAGACCGAATGGTTAAGACTTGTTCATGAAATGAACGAAGAAAAAGTCATAGAAAATCTAAAAGATAATGCTTTCTGGTTCGAAGTTATAAATAATCCGAGCACGAACGAATTTAAAATCGATTGGGAACAACTACCAAATTATCAACACATGACACACGTTTACCAGCAAATGCTATACTTCAAGAAGATGCTAGAAACGATTCCGACTGATCCATATGTAGAATATGAATATATGGAAGACGTAAAAGAGACATACGATATTGTTCCAGTTAATGATGAAAGAGATATCGTGATAAATAGATTAAACGAAATACGACAAACGTTCATAAAAATGCATAACAATTTTACAAGAGCCAACACTATAGAGAGTGCAAAAACAATTTATTACCGCTGGGACATGTATATTCAAAATCAATTCCATGATGATGCATTTTTCATGTTCCAGACAAAAACATCATGATATTTAGCAATGCTATTCGCGCAATGGATCAATCACTATTACCCCCAGGGTCGGGACTACCGCCAGGACTTCCAGAAACAGTAGCAGGTAAAAGTCATCAACGTGAAAATGAGGATGATAATAAACGGCCAAAACAACGACCAAAAATTCAAACATAACCCTTCTTTTAGTTAAAGTCAAATATATTTTTATTTATAGTAAATAAACTTTACAAAATAGATTTAAATTATAATATAAATTAAAAAGGATGAACATGAAACATTTGAATATAAATTAATTATCTGTTGTAGTTTCGTTAAAAACGCAAAACTCCTCCTTAACAATGTTAAATCTTTCATGTTGATTATCAGTATAAAAAATAAAATTATTATAACTATCATCTTGAAGAAAGAAATCATAGTCATTAAATATCGACGGGTTGATGACATTTCCGATTTCTTCTTCTTCAATTTCATTTTTTTGTATAAATGAATCGATGACATTTCCGATTTCTTCTTCTTCAATTTCATTTTTTTGTACCTCAACTTCTTCACTCTCAGGGTAGTTAACATTTAAAAAAGTTGTCTATTCATCGTTAAAATGCTGTGATGCCTTGAAGAAGATCTCATCAAGGATTTCTTTTTCTTTTTTTAATTTTTCGATGATATCTTCAAGCTTCTTTTTCTCGTCGATAGCCTCGTTATAAAGTTTTTTGTATTTTTTTTTTCTTTTGTTTAATGTATGGCTTATTATCAGTATAATTAATAAAGGAAGATTTTTCTTTTGGCATTTTTTTTAAAAAATCAAAATTTAAGTTTTTGATGATATAAATATTTTAAAATTTTTAACTAATTTTAACTGGAACCAATCATCTACCATTCCGAATAGAATGAACTATTTAGAGGAAAAAGCCATATTTTTTACATACTCCATGATGATCTTTTGTAACTTTTTTTGGAACTCATCAGTAACCTTATCAGGATCGACGCTCTTCTTCGTTTTCCTTTTTTGAGGTTTCTTTTTCGTTTAGAGTGTTTAAAAAAAAGAATCTTGTGATGTTATATTTTCCTGGAATTGTTTCACTTTTAATTTTAAATGGTAGGTTTTCAAATTCTTGAACATCATGATCGTGTTCTAATTCTCCTTTGGTATTTTGTTTTCCAACATTCAAAATGCCAGCAAAAAACGTTTTGCTAAAATGGTTTATGTATTTTTTTTAGGGGTTATTTTTGGCATTTAGCAAGCTATTTTAAACTAAATAAAAAATAGATAATTGTCTTTATATATTTTTTTTATTTACAATAAAATCTATATAAATTCATATATAAATAACGTTTATTTTAGAAAATACACTTATATTTTAATTTAAATGGATGAACAAATTGTTATTAAAGAAAATGAAACTGATGTTCCTAAAAAACCAGTTCGAAAGCGAAAATTAACAGCTAATACCCGTCTTTCTCAAAAAAAAATTTGTCAACTAGGCTCTTGTGGTGATGAGAAAGATTATAACGCATGTCGTGCTCAACGCCCCCGCGGCGTGGCTGTTGATCAAATTTCATTTTTTCCAACCAAGGAAGGTCATAAGATTCTTGATCAGCGATTTTATTCATATACTCTTTTGCAGAATCCTGAGCAGCTTGAGTATCTTGAGCTTTGTGATGTATCGATTCAGCTTAGGCTTGTGACATTTCATACGTCCAATACGGTTGATAGTTTACCCATACGTGTAAATCGAGAAGAATTTCGGGTGCGAGCTTTGCTTGGGCCATTAAGGATGCACCTTTATCTTGTTCATTTATGTGATGCACATTTGGCTACGAAAAAGGAGCTCAAGATAGATGATGTTCTTTTAGATCCTAAAAATATTAAGGATCACAAGCTTTCGAGGAATCTCGAAAATTTGATGGAGTATCATGTAACATTAGATTGCAACACTGTTTGCGCATTACAAGATCATGTTATCACGATGTGTCGACCATTCAAGAAAGGCGAAAAGCAAATATGTATGACTAGCAACGAGAACAATACTCCTATCTATGATACTGGCAATTATCGTTTTTTGATTTTGATCGATTATCTTGACTGGATGTATCAGTTGCGCGTGGCTGATAAACGAGAAGATGCGATTTCGTTTGGCCGTACTATAGATAACAATAGCAGCGATTCCGGTGTGCCAGCATTTTTTTCTGGTGGTTCGATAGAGATTTTTTATGTTCCAGATGTTTCTTCCTATCGTTCAATAGGTGCCATATCGGATGTTATTGCTAATCAGATTATACGCAAAGTTCGAGAGACCACTAATACCAACTAAGAATTTTTTTAAATGGTATTTAAAGGATGTTTTTTCATATTTCAGTAATCTATTTTTTTTAAAGATCATGTCAAAGATAAATATCCAAGCTTATTATCGTATTTTAAAAGTGAAAAGAACTTCGAGTATTGATGATATTAAGCGATCATACAAAAAACTTGCGATCAGGGTTCATCCCGATAAGGATCGGAGCAAACAAGCTCATGAGAATTTTTGTAGGCTAGTCGAAGCTTACACGTATCTTCTGGATTATCATGTGCAACAGAAATCATCTGCTAAAAAATCAAATAATAAATCTAAAAATAGTAATCAAAAAAATACTCGAAAAGAGAAAAAGAAACCTCAAAAAAGGAAAACGAAGAAGAGCATCGATCCTGATAAGGCCACTGATGAGTTCTAGAGAAAGTTACAAAAGATCATCACGAAGTATGTGAAAAACATGACCTTTTCCCCAAAATAGTTCATTCTATTCGGAACGTAGATGATTGGTTTCAGTTAAAATTAGTTTAAAATTTTAAAGTATTTATATCGTCAAAAATTTAAATTTTGATTTTAAAAAAAAAATGCCAAAAGAAAAATCTTCTTTTATTAATTATACTGATAATAAGCCATACATTAAACAAAAGAAAAAAAAATCCAAAAAACTTTATAATGAGGTTATCGAAGAGAAAAAGAAGCTTGAAGATATTATCGAAAAATTAAAAAAAGAAAAAGAAATCCTTGATGAGATCTTCTTCAAGGCATCACAGCATTTTAATGAAGAATAGACAAATTTTTTAAATGCCAACTACCCCGAGAGTGAAGAAGTTGAGGTACAAAAAAATGAAATTAAAGAAGAAGCACTTGGAAATATCATTGATTCATTGCTACAAAAAAATGAAATTGAAGAAGAAATCGAAAATGTCATTGACCCATTGATATTTAATGACTATAATTTCTTTCTTCAAGATGATAGTTATAATAATTTTATTTTTTATACTGAGAATCAACATGAAAGATTTAACGTTGTT
>CAJVPU010001633.1:0-12367 GCA_910591775.1 Dentiscutata heterogama | reverse complement strand
ATTGTTGCGTTATCTTATATATTTATCAATATTTCTCGGTCCTTTTCTAGATATTTAGACGGTCCGCTTTTTCTCTCACCCTCTCCTCTCCTCTCCTCTATCCTCTTTACTCGAACTATTCATCTTCGTCAATAGTTTTCGACTTTAAAAATAGTCAACACTCCTCTTATCAAGCTGCCTTCGATAATAACAAACCACGAAAGCGTGGCAGTTTCTGCCCGCAAGACTTCTGCATTCACTAACAATAAAATTTTAAAATCAAAACCTATTGTTGAAAAATCTAATAAAAACCAACATCAATTACTTTATAATCATTCTATTCAACCTGTAATAATGACACCTGACGATAACGGTATCCCTCAACGTCCTCCCAAGATTTGTGTTGACTATCTTTCTCATGAGTGGAATAAAGAAGATGATATCTGGACTTCTTGGAGAGTCATGTCAAAGCAGAAAAAGGAAATCGCTAATGGAATCCGTCTAGAGAATGCCTCTTGGAGAACTTGGGCTAAGCAAAAGTATAACCTTAAAACTGTAAACCCTGAAAAACTTAATTGGTATGTATTTTTCGATCTCAAATATCTTTGATGAATATATATATATATATATATATATATTATATATATTTTAAATATCTTTGATGAATATCTTTGATGAATATATATACATATATTATATTTTGAATATATATTTATATATTGTATATTGTATATAAATATATATATATTCAAGATATGATATATTTCTGATATATATTAATATATATAACATACATATATTAACAAGATTTCGTATACTTAAATTAATATAAAATAGGCTTAAAGACAGTGATGTAACCTGGCTATATGGTCCCTTACATACTGCTTGGCATTCAGGGTATGAAACAAATTGTCAAGAAACTCCTACAACCGAAGACGAATTAAATTTAATGCCTTCTTCAACACGTCACAAATCATACAAATCATGTTTGAAAAAGGAAAAATCGTTTCCTGAAACTTTACGTCCAAAAAGATCTCATTTAATTTCTAGTAATTCCGATACTCAATTATATAAAAAACTTCGTGAAAAAAAAGTTGACGATAGTGATGTTAGTGATTGTGATACTTCTTCTACTTGCTCTTCAATATCGGGTCCTTCTACTCCTTTAGCTGGTCCTACAAGATCTGCTCTTTTACCTCCTGTCGCTGAAGATAGTATTGTACAACAACATCACATTCGTTTTAATGACCAAGTTGAACAATGTATTGCTGTCGATTCTGCTGATGAAGATGAAGATCTTTACGATTCTGATCTTGATAGTAGTAGCAGTGATGAAGGTTTAGAGATGAACATTTCTTTAAAAAAGAAAAAAAGGGATTGTTCAACTATATGTAAACTTGCACCCACAAAATTAAAATCCGATTCTATTAACTATGGTGTATATTCGAGTAGTAAACGTTGTTCAACTACCACTACTTCATCTACTTCTTCATATTCAACAACTCCGCCTTGGACATTTGATGATGATGATTTAGATGTTGATGATATTGACATGGGGTTTGATTATTTTGAAGCACCATCATATCCAATACCAACAATACCACCACCAATACCAAACGCTCCATTGAATGATCAAGATCCAGGAATAATACAACCTTTACAAGGTGACTCAAATGAACAAGGAATTGTGGACAGAGCTGTAAACATTGTTAATAACGTTCGAGAAATTGTAAATTGGTGTTCTAGTGTGGTTTTTAATATTTAAAAACATTCCTTTTTATTATTAAGGAGAAATATGGGAGTTCATGGAAAAAAAATTTTTTAATTATTCTTGGTCAAAGTGAAAAAAGGAACAAAAAGGTCAAAAAATAAACAAAAGGAACAAAAATTGGGTTGGATTTTGGAATTGAATGGGATATACGAATTTACACCTACGTTTTGTAACTTTTTTTTTTTTTGTATTATTTTCTCTCTCTTTGCATTGCATTGGAGGAAGATTACTTGTTAAATAATTATCTATAGACTTTTTACAAAAAAACAAAAAAAAAAGCAAAAAAGAAAAAAAAAAAAGAAAAAAAAAGAAATATTGATATTAATTATTGATGTTATTCTTGATATTATTATTTCATTATTCTTGACATTATTCTTCGACATTTTTTTTCTTTCGATATCATTCTTGATATTATCCTCGATATTTCCTCGATATTATTCTTTATTATTCTTGATGTTATTAATATTTCTTATAATTGATAGTTTATTCTATATTTTTCTCTCCATCAAAAAAAAAACAACACCGCACAATCCTCATCTACTTTCATTTTTAATTTACCTTTTTTCGTACCCATTCACTTTTACATCTTCGCTATCCAATCTATTATGTTCGATAAATTTATATGCTTTTTTTTTACAACAAATGATTGTTTATTTTATGGTACCTTTTCTTCCATTTTCGCCGTGTATATTTTTTTTCCATTATGAATTCCCTTTTCCTCCAAGAAAAAATTAAGAAAAATAGCGCAAGGACATTTAAAAAAAAATTACTATTAGAAAAAAAAAATTAAATCATGTTTTTTTTTTTTTTTTTTTAACTACCATCTTCTTTGTATATAACCCCTAAAAAAAAAAAAATGCACAATAAAAATATAAATTGTAAGAAAAAATTAATACTAATTTCTTAGAAGTTTTGCATGTGTTTGAGTTCTACATTATGAATGAAAGTATTCTACATATCGATATTAATATATTACAGTATTTTGTATAGTATGATACTATAGCAGATAGCATGATCCAGTTGTTTGTAACAAATGTTTATGCGTGGTTTTTACGATGACGTATATTTCTCCGTACTAAATTTTCTATCATATTCACTTGAAATAGTTAGTAATATTATCATATTCACTTGAAAAACTTGAAAAAGCTAGTAATATATTTAACTAAACAAACAAGTAAAATAAAAATAAATCCCGAATTACATTACGCAATCCAACATAGAGTACGCATTTACGTAATGCTGTAATGATGAAAACCTGTTGCATTTACAATATTTAGATCATCTGATCTATCTATTCGATTTCGTACGTTACAAACTTTTTAAACTTTAGTGTTTATACACGTGATCGATTATAAATGCTAGCACTACATACTGTACACTCTAATTCACGAAAAAAATCAAAAAAATAATACTATATAACATATTTTCTATACTTTCTATATTCACTGGATAATTAATTACAAAGAATGTTAAAGATTCCCTGCATGATAAAGTAATAACAATAATATTTTTGCGGAAAAAAAAAAGAAAAGAAAAAATGTGGGGTGCATGCATATATTGTTCGCTTCGCGGGTTTGGTAAAAAGAAAATAATGTTATTTTCTATTTGGATAAACGGCGATGTGGCGTCTGATCATGAATTTATGATTAACATTCACATATTATTAACTCTTGCTGTATTGCTGTATCCCTGTATTGTTGCATTACTTTTTATTCTCATTTAGAACAAATAAGAAATACAGTAGCTTCCTCATGACTACTTTTTTATTATTGGCTTTTTTATACTGTAATATTATTGGCTTTTTGACCCTCCCATTGACTTTTGCTTTGTGACTGGTTAAATGATCCATATGACCTAAAATTTTCAAGTTTTGGGGAATACCATTTTGGGAAAACTTTGGCACAATAATATGGAGAAGCAAAAGAATGAAAAGATGCAGTCTCATGACATATAATTAAAATACAATAGTTCTGAGTTGAAACCGAGTTATCATTTGTAAAATCATGGGTTTTCATTGAGTTGAAAACGAAGAGGCTTGAAACTCTGAGACATATCTGAGCCCAAATTATAAACACTAAGCCAACAAACACTTTATTCATATTGGATTTATATGAAGCGATTCTCAATAAGAAAAACAATTAAAAACAAGTGATAAAGTCAGTGATAAAAAAATGATTAGAGACGCTCACTATTATCTAAACTAAAAATGGTAAGAAAACTTTCTCACCCCACAAAATTTTTACCCCACACTTTGTTATTTCCTTATTTGACTACAATGTTAAATGTTATGTAACTTCCATTCAATTATGTTCATTATTATTTTATATGTAGCGATATGCAGAGTATATCTTTGATGCACAGTGTTATATAATGTGAGTCACAAGACCATTTAATTAATTTTAATATGAATTAAATATAACTATATATTCAATATCGATAGAACAGTATATTCGATATTCGATATATATATAGATATATTCGATATATGTAGGCTTTCCCAGATTTTTTTTTTCTTTCCTAATATTTATTAGAACGCCTAACTACGCATGCATTATGTGTATCAAAGTATTTTTTATATATAAATTTCATCATTTAAATCAAGGTTTTGTAATCATTTGCGTTATTCTTTTATCTTATAAAAAATTGTAACTAATACTTAAATGACTCGGGGTCACCATTTAGGTAAAATAAGTGTGACCATAAATTTTCCGTTCGGTTTGGCTGATTTTTATGTGTAACCTCTTATGAGAATCTAGCTTTAAAATTTTAAAATAGATGATATTTTTGAATTTTTGGCTTTCACGTGATATCGTCTAATCATCTAAAAATATGTTAATGTTCACGTGAAATCAATGTAATCCAATATTTATATTTTCTGTAAATAGATTATAGTGTTACCTTAAATTGAACAATATCGATATAGTTATAATGGTTTAAAGTTTTGCCCACGGAATGGCCTACTTTCCAGTTCAGGTTTTTGTTTTATTTAAAATTCGATTAACTCAATTAAATTTTAATTTTTCATTGTACGTAGCGGTAGTTTTTAAGGATTTTTTTATCAATAATAATAATAATAATGATAATAATAATAATAATAATTACAATATTATATTATGTACAATACTAATAAAATTATATATATGGCTTATAATAATAACGATTATGACGATAATAAAAAAAATTCATAAGTACTGAACGATAAATGATAAACGATAAACGATAAAATGATAACGATAATGGCCTTTACAAACTCACGTGATATTTTAGAAAAATCTTCCCACATGCACGTTACTCAACATGTGCATAATATCTGATATCGATATCTCTGATAAAAAAATTTACTTGGCTTTTTTTCCCAAGCCCGGACCAAAAAGGTTTCTCCAAATTCTCCAAAATTGGTAAAGCATTTTTATTTCATTTATTTTTTAAAAAAATACAAGCGAAAAAGAAACAAACACTTATTCCCGGAATTCGCCTAATTATACGGCGGATTCTTCCGAAGTTTTGTATCCATTTTTGTTAAAGAAATATTCATTATTGTTTTTCTTTGTAAAACAAAAAAAAATCAATTGAAACCATTATATCCTCTAATCCGCGCTAAAACTATTTAAAATCGGTAAATTCCGTGTGATAAAAACATGCCCTAACATTTCATTTGGTTTGAATATTATCCTGTACCATTATTTATTTCCCATTTTGTAGACCAATATGTATAATATGTATTGAATTATAGTGTTACTAACGATCTTAAATCGTTTACATTTGTTGATCTTATGTAGATTGTACGTTCGTTTGGGTTACTAAACTTTTATTAAACAATATTTTTCAATTATAAATTCTCTCCTAATTATACTCGTTTAATAAACGAATCGATTTTTATTTATTATTATTATTGTATTGAATATCATGATTTATACATCTAGATCTTTTTTTTATTATTATTATTATTATTAATAACCAAATATTTTTAATCGATTCATACCTTTATTAGAAATGTTGATGAGAAAATCTTTGCATACGATAGAATTATTAAAAATTGACTATCATAAAAAAACCGTAAAGATTTTCTCGATAACTACGATCCAAATTAGCTCAAGTATTTTATTTTTTTTATATTGTAAAAAAAAAAGGATATCATCTCTATCTCTAGTAAAATTTGATCAGATTTGAAATTATTAGTCATTTAGGAAATCATTAAAAAATTTTTTTATATAATTGATTTATAATCGGTAAAGAAAATTGTTACTTAATCAATTAGAATTCTTGGATTACAATCATTGCCAATCGGTCTACATTTTTCTTAAAGCCTCAATACATGTATTCAAAAGTACGTACGTACATAATTTATTTAGATATCGATATACCGAAAATATTAAAGTTTTCCCAAACTTTTTCCAAAATTAGATAGCCAATCTTAATGTTAGTGTCGTTAGTGTGTTCTGTGAAAATTGTGAATAGCTTTATATCGTATATCTCTCCTCCGAAAACGGTTTAAATCATGGTCTGGAATCGATAACAACAGGTTGAAAAAAAAAAAAAAATGTTTCAGCATGAAGTTTATTTTTATTACTTTTATTCTTCCATTTATAAAATGTACCTGATCCACTAGAGATCTGTGCGAGACGAAATTAAAAATCATAGTAGATTTTACATTATTTTGCGAGATTAAAAACAGCAAGTTATTTTACGGGCCATGCAGGGTGGCAAAAAATTTTTCCAGACTCTATGATCTACTATGGTTCTAGGTTTTTTTTAAAAAAAAAATACTCGTGTTAACTATGCAAAAAATAAATTTATATACGCATGTAATTTTTTTTAATTTTTTGTACAACTATCTATATATATAGACTTGCTAAATTAGATAATTTTTTAAGGCGGCTGATACACATACGTACCTCCCAATTTTATCATTCATACTCTCCACAAAATTTAAAATTTTTTCTAACTTTGAGCAAAGATATCTAGTAACTTCTTGCCCAAATTTAATAAATTTTTTTTTATTTTGGTTCTACAGTTATATAGAATCAAAATAAAAAAAAATCCATCAAATTTGGTTAAATGGTTGCCAAGAAATCTTCGTTCAAAGTTTTAAAACGGTTAAAATATCTATCAAAATAATAGAAAAGTTCTTGATACTTTGAGCGAAGATATCTCGATAACCACTTAACCAAATTCGATAAGCTTTTTTTATTAATTCTACAAATCTGTAGAATTAAAAGAAAAAATGTTTATTAATTTTTGTTGGAAAAAAATTTAAAACGCCTATCAAAATGACAGCTACGGCAAATTTTTTTTAAAACTTTGAGCAAAGATATCTTAGCATCCATTTAACCAGATCTGATAGATTTTTTTTTTTTTTTGGTTTAGTTTTATAAACATATAGAATCAAAAGAAAAAAAGTTTGTTGAATTTAGTTAGATGGATGCTAAGATATCTTTACTCAAAAATTTAAAAAAATTATTTCTATTACAGTATTTTAATGCATTTTGAAATTTTTTTAAAATTTTAAACAAAGATATTTCAGTATTTACCTAATCAAATTAGATAAAATTTTTTCTGGTTTGACTCTACAGATTTGTAAAATCAAAAAAAAAAGTTTATCAAAATTGATTAAATAAATATTAAGATATTTTGTTTAAAAATTTAATCAAATTTTGTTATAGTTGTTTTAATAGATGTTTTGATTTTTTTTTTAAAGCTTTGAACAAAGATATTTTAGCATTTATCTAACTAAATTTAATAATTTTTTTTTTAATTTTATAGTTTTGTAAAATTAATAAAAGTTTATCAAATTTGATTAAATAAATATTATATAATATTTTTATTTAAAATTTAAAAAAAATTTTAATATATAGTCTCATCTTAAATAAAAATAAAATAAAATAAAAAAAAAAATTTTAATATATAGTCTCACCTTAAATAAAAATAAAATAAAATAAAAAAAAAAATTTTAATATATAGTCTTACCTTAAATAAAAATAAAAAAAAAAAAAAAAAAAATTTTAATATATAGTCTCACCTTAAATAAAAATAAAATAAAAAAAATAAAAATTTTAATATAGCTATTACAGTATTTTAATACTATAAATATTTTAAATTTTTTTAAAATTTTAAACAAGAATATCTTAGCATTTAACTAATTAAGTTTAATAAATTTTTTTTAAATTTTACAAGTTTATAAAATTAAAATAAAATTTTTGTTAAATAAATAAAAAAATTTATTATAGCTATTATTATTTTTTTTTAATATTAAAAGTGAGATCTTGCTTTTATCTTTATTAAACTTAATAAAACCTTTTTACATGATTAGAAAAGGTTTTGTATTTTAAGCCTAATGCTAAGAATAAAAATTCAAATATATAACTAGAAGAATCTAATAACTAAATAAATCTAGAAACTTATCTGCAGTTTAAATCTACTAGAGTGGCCAAAGCTTATTTAGATTTGAAATAAGTTAAGAATATACAATATGATAAATATATGTAATATTTGATCTAATTAGAATACCAAGAAGATATTTTTAAAGAAGATGTTTGATAGATAGTATTAAAAGTATCAAATACAAAAAGTGTATTATAAGATAGTGCAAATAGAAAAAGTAGCTGAGATTGTAAAAGTTAAGGTTGAGGTTTAGAACTACAATATAGAATTTAAATATTTAAGAATAATTGTTTGTTAATATGGAGAAGAAGTTGAAGTAGCTAGTTAATTGGATATAATAAATTTATATATTGTATGTATAATATCAAGTAGAACAAAACTAGAAAGTGTAAAAAAGATAGATAGTTTATCAGAAGAGTTGTGAATTTGAAAACTATCAAGACTAATAATTTAATTGTATAGTTGGTTAATTTGAAATAGAGGAATTTGAAGTTTGTAAACAGTTAAGATTTGTTGTAATGAGTTTTGTATAAGTGTATAAAGGAGGTTAAAAAAAAAACATATAATTCAGTATAGTATAGTACTTGTTTGTTAATATATACAGTATAACAGATATTAGAGTAAAAAGTATTTCTTTATACAATATATAAGATATAGGAAGTTCATTAGTAAGAAGCTTGACTTTAAAAGTTTTAAAAGTGAAAAGTTAGAAACTATAAGCAAAGTTAGAGACTTTTTGATTGTTGTTAATATAAAGCCAAGTTGCATTCCAATTTAGATATTGAGAAATTTTTATTTAAAATTAAAAGCAGTTTTAAAATAATCAAAAAGCAAGAATATTTGTATAATATATAGTTTGAATACTATAGCAAATAGGGAGTTTGAAAGAATAGCTTTCTAAAAATATAATAAACAAGAGATTATAGATATTGTTGGGTTAAATATAAGATATAGTATATTGAGATGATTGCAGGCTAGTTTATTGGCTTTGTTGTTTAATATATTATTTTAGTATGTTTTTATTTATAAAAAGTAATTTATAAATTATAAGATTAAGAAAAATTAAAAAGTATATTTTATATAAACTAGTAAAATATATTAAAAGAATTGAAACTAATTGGTTGTTAAGTTAAACTATAGTATTTTAATATAATAAATTAAGAGTTTGTAAAAATTTAGATATAACAATTTCTAGAAGCAGTGCATATAACAAATAGAATTGCAAATAATTTAGCTTTAAAAAAACATAACTATAATAATATTTGTACTTAAAATATATAAAGAATATTGTTGTTGTTGATTTGTAGCCTATAAAGTACTGAAGATTTTCAAAAATAATAACAAATCTATTAGTATAAAATATAAAATTAATTAAAGAATAATTGAAGTTTATAATATTCTAAAAAGTATTAGAGATACACATAGTATTAGCTAAAAATATAGAAGAAATTTGCAAAGCTTGTATAATAAAATCAGAAAAAGAATAAACTAGAATAGAATCTTGATATTAAATTTTTTTTTTTATTTTTTTTTTTTTGTTAAAGACCGATGTCATAGTTGCTTAATGCTTTATTGTGTTTTTTTGTATATCTATATTGAGACATTTTTTAGTACATTAACGAGTATACAACTAGCCATATGTACAACTTTTAATTGTCTATTTAAGTAGTCCGTCTGAAGGTTCTACACTAGTTGCCATACTTGCAATCTACTAGAAGATTGCCTATTTAAACTCTCTGATTTTTTGTACCCACTTAGCAGTTAGCACCTAAATTCCCGTACAACAAGTACCGTCTAACTTGACATGTAGCCTCTCTTTCTGTGCTAGAAACCCAGGCCATACCTTTTTTAAGGGGTACGTCACTCAGTAGCAAGGCTCGGGGTGCCTCCCTGTCAACAATCTACCCACTCTATGGTCCTATTAACAGGGCTATGCCCTTGCAAAGTTCACCCAAACCCTGGTACCTACTTCATAGCATATCCCCAGTACTTCAGTTCCTCTCCGCTTTGGTTCCAAACTCCCAATCCAGATAGCCTGGAAGGACTGTGACCTGTCCTTGGTTCATTGGCACTGCCATGACCTTTTCTTCTGGTTAGCCCAGTAGCCTGGTTGGTAGACTGGCTTTACCACACACCAATCATGCCCTATCCGGTTCTTCTACTTCAGTTTTTTTTTTCCTTGGGTCTAGCCTTTACAGTAGTACTGTCAAAGATCTGTGCTACCTCTTTACTCGGGTCTTTCCAAATGGGCTTCTGTTTTTCCAGTTCTACAGATTTACACGACCTAGGGACTTATCTAGTATTTGCATTACCTATTACTGGTTTGCATTCCTTCATATAACCCAGAGTTGCACAGATACCCAGACCTGCCAGTCTTGCTAATGTGATCATAGTTACAGGTATTCTATCCCAACTGATCAATGAAAAATGGTTGCCATAACACAAGTAATTATTCAAATTTTTTATCCTCGGTGGGTTTCGAACTCTTGACCTGCCACTTGGTAAGGGTAACAACCTAACCACTACACTAGATCGCCACACCTCTGATATTAAATTAAATATATAAAATTAAGTAGATTTGCATTAAAATTAATTAATTTGTTAAAGTAAAGTCTATTAAAAAACTTAATAAAATAGCTAGTTGAAATTAGGATAGTATATTTGCTATTGATAAGGTTAGAATTAAAAGAATAGTTAGTACATAGATTTGTAATTGTACTAAAAGTAGAGTATAAAAATAAATAAACAATTGTAAGATTATATTGCTAGTAAGTAATTAGCATATATCTAGAGTTTGTAAATTAATAATAGGTTTTGTCAACAATAATTTAGTTATTAAATATTGTAATAAACCAAGATTTAAAATATTTTTAAAAGTAGCTAGTGTTATAACTATAGTAATTAGTTGGTGATAATTGTAGTAGAGAAGAAATAAGATAGTTAGTAAGAGAGTTTGTAATAGAGTTTTCTAATAGTTTAAACTATTGGGATATTTTTTCTTTAGTAATCTTATTAAGTCTTAGGAAGATATACTTTTAGTTAAAAAAACAGAAGTTGTTAGAGATAGTAAGTTAGTTAAAAAAGAAAATATAGTAATGGTATAGTTGTTTTTTTAAAAGTAGTATAGTTAGAATATAATAACAAAATTGATTCAAAAGTATAAAACTCTCTTGAATTGTAAAGAAGATAGTTGTATTAAAGTTGAAGCTAATAGTCTAATTTATATGTTTGAGAAATTGTATAATTTTAAAATTAATAATATGTCTATTGGGCTTATCAATAATAGAATTGAGATAAGATAAAATACTAGTAAAGAACCAGAGATTATATTCTCTATACAAGCAAAAAAAATGCTCTCACTTGCTAAAAACACTAACACTTTACTACTAAACCCTCTTACCTTTAACTTACCAATATTTAATAACATTATTCAAAAAGTTAGTGTTTCTAATATTGAACATACTTTTAATTCTTCCCCACTTCTTAATGAAATTGGTATTTCTCGAATTAAATCCTGGCTTTTAAAAGTTTGGTGCCCTAGCCTTATCAAGGAAACATTTCTTCTACATCATAGAAAAACTCACAACTTTACTCTTCTCTTCCATATTACACAACTAGCCAAAAATAATATAACAATCTCCCCACTCCCTCAAATTGCAACCTATCCCCTCTCTATTTCAGAAGACACACATCTAATATATAATATACTTCCTAAAACTCCTAACAACCTTACAATTAATAGTTTTAAAAACAACAAAATTTTATTTATAGAACAAATCACAACTGCAAATAACAAATCTCTTCTGCCCTGGAATAATATCTATCTTTGAATAAACAAAGCAACTAAAGACCATCAACCTGCATGGTTTATTTGTCTTTCACAAATAATACAAAATAGCTCTCTACAATTTATATAGCCACATCTTAACTTACCTTCAACAAACTGTTTTATTAATACAACTGATCTTATACCTTCTTCAAATACAAATTTCCCCTTTCAAATCTTCTCTATCGACCAAAATAGAATCTTTATTCAACACTCTAACTCCTAGCATGTACTCACATACAAAATCAATCAAACAAATGAAGCATCTACTGAACAAATAAACTTAATAGAAATTTCTAATTCTTTATCCAATTTTGAATCCATAAATCTTCTATATAAGCAAATAAAATTCAACAAATCCTATCTACAAATAGACTTTAAAGAAATAACTGCTATAGCCGAAATTACCC
>CAJVPU010001632.1:0-12374 GCA_910591775.1 Dentiscutata heterogama | reverse complement strand
TTTTTTTTTTAAAATTAATATTTAAAATTATTATTTTTTTTTTAAAAAAACAAAAAATTATAAAAAAAAAAAAAAAAAAAAAAAAAAAAAAAAAAAAAAAAAAAAAAACTAAAAAAAAAAATAATAGTTAATAATTGTTATTTATATATTTCAACTTGTAAAAAAAAACTCTTAAAATATATACAGTTATTCTTCTTTATAATTATGCTATTTGTTTTATATAAAAAAATATAATTATAAAATTTTAATAGTAATATAATTATCATCAACTCTTTTTAACAATCACTTGTACCAAAATTTTTTAAAAAACTCTATTACTAAAAATACAAGCGTGTATAGTAGTATCGTTATAAGTTAAAAAAAAACTATAAAATGACAACTATTATTTAGAGGTAGTTCTTATATGCTACCTGCTAATAGTCTTAGAGTTTATCACTTACTGCGAGTGTGATATCTGTTGTTTAAAAATAGTTCTTATATGCTATTTGCCAACAAGTTTATAGTTTATTACTTACTGAAAAACAAGTATTTGTATACTTACTCTAATAGAAGTCTCAATAGAGACTATAGATTGCTGTTACTTTTAGTAAAGAAAAATCTACACTCTTTAAAATAGCTCACTCCCTCCAAAAGATTGGTATTGTTTACACTTACCAAATTTGGATAAACTTAGTAGAATGCAACTACGTGTTTGTTTATATCAATACGGAGCTACGTCACATGGCAAGGATCAGTGCCCTGGTTTAGAAATATCCGAAGTTTATTATACATCACAGAAAGAAAATACCAATGTTAAAGTAAAGCTTTACAATAGAAATATATTAAATGTTGCAATTAGTATATAATTTTTTTACTCTTGCACAGGTCATAATAGTGTATCTTCTTTATATATATGTCATAATTATGACTTCTTTTTTTTTGTTTTTTCTATCTTTATCTTTTAAATTTCTTTTTGTTTAGTATACTCTTCTCTCTCTTTTTTTTTTTTTCCTTTATATTCTTTTTTCTTATACCTTTTCTATATGTTTTTCTTTTTTTTTAGTTTTTTTTCATCATAGATGAATTATGGTTTAGTCTTTCTACCAAGATCTAGGTAAAAAAAAATAAAAGAAAAGAGGTGGTCATGGTAAATCCTGGCTAGTGAATTGTGGATTTCTAATCTGAGGTAAATTAAAGAGAAGCAAGAAGGCTGATTTTACTCTGACAGGTCACACATAGATGCTTTCAGTAACTAGATGAGTCACACTTTAGTATAAAACAGCTAAGCTGTAGATAGAAAACATGAAGATAAAACCTGTATATATTCTATTTTAAATAATAAAGTTGTGATATGACCACTTGAAAAAAAAAAAAAAAATAGTAATATAATTATATAAAGTTTTTTTAATAAATATATATACTGTATTGCTAATAATTTTTTAAAAAGTAGTACTTATAAAGAAGGTGTAATTATATAGAAGGTGACTGTAGAGAAAGACAACTGTATAAAAAAAGAATTTTATAATCTAAATTTTACACTTATATTACTTCTCTAAATCATTATTTTGATTTTTTTTACCTTTTTTTTTTTTGCCAACAAATAAGATTTATCAATATAGTAGTAGTACTGTAAATTGCTTATAACTTCGATCAGTAAAGTGTAATATAAAAGTTGTTGGATTAAATTGGATTAAACGAATATGTTGTAGGGCAAGATGAAAACTTCACGTTTGTCTAATAATTTTGACGTTTAACAGACGAGATAATCTACCCGAGCTTCCAAAAAAAGTATTGTAAACCCGTATATAAAAAGTCTAATCAATTGTGTAACGATCTACAAAATCGGGGCACTCGGGACGTTTCTACCTCGACAACCTACCTGCATATTCTTGCATACTTTATCTGTTACATCTAACTGTATATAACATAATATAAAGTCCCGGTCTCAGTCTCGGGAGGATCCTGAGCATTTTTACTTAGAATTCCCGACCATATTTACTTATCCTTAACCACTGGGCAAAAGTTAAAAATGTATATCAGATATATAATAATTATATACAATTATCCACTGTATTAATAAGAATTTTTAAGGTTTAAACAGCACCATATCAGGTTATTCCCATGCGTTCGTGTTAAATGAATCCATGAGTGAATTAACCCGAATATGACATATGGATTTTCTTGGATAAACGGTTTTTAATAAAATTTCAACAGGATAGACATTATAACGTTCAAAGCGGATTTCATATGACGCGAAATACCGGACATCGCCTTAATTAATTGAAATTTAATAATTACAAACTTTAAAAGAATTAAAATGAAAATGTTTAGTCGTCCGTGATTTACAACATTGGAATTATTGTTACAGCATCCAACAAAAGAAAAAATTACAAGTTCTAAAAATAACACAATGTTTATCCAGGAAGATAACAAATTCATTATATCGTATACTATGCATTCTCTTCGTCTTCCTCTTCATCCATAATACTAAAAATATTCTGTCGTTGCTGCTGTTCCTCAGGGAATGTCACAGGTGTATCAACAAAACTAGTTGCGCTCTGATTATCATTATCATTAGCATCAAAAACTTCAACGTTTCGATTTAAATTTTCGTCATCATCTTTATATCTCGTGACGTTACTTCTTAATACGTTGTCACCTGAAGGGGCTGTCTCTTCCTCTTCTTCGGTAAGTAAACCTCGGTGTAATATAGAATCATCGTCTGCTGATGTATTACGGGGTTCGAGTGCAAAATAATTGTCGATCTTTGGTATTGATTTTTTGGAACGTCGGTAGATAGTAGCCACTATCGCGAAAATTATGACTATTGTAATTATCTATTATGTTGCACGCAAACACGCAAAAATAGTAAGGTCTTAGAAACTTCCTGCAAAATTATGTATAAATCAAATAATATGTTACCAAAAACAGTGTAGACAACCAGGATCCATTGGAATCTGTTCAATGAATAAATATTTAATTTTTTGAGTGTTAAAAGTTCTTAATTCAAACCGGAGAAAGAAAACTCGCACACGCACTTCCATCACCAAATGACTTAATTGGGCTTATTGGGGAACCTTTCCATAAAGAAAAATGTAATAATACTATAGATTAGCTGTTACATTCTGGGAAATAACATTCGTTTAAAGGAATTTAAGTTTATATACTTTGGCAGAGCGTTCCAAAACTTGTAAGAACCAATTTCAAAACATTGACACGATTCTTTTGAGAGAGCAATTAGGTGAACTTTTTGGTTAACTTTAAATCTATATGGAGTTATTAATGTGAAGGCTCACCATTTGAGGCTTCAATTTCTTTGACGATCTTGAAAGAACTTTCCTACAATTTTTGTACGTACGTACTGTACGTTACGTTTATCGGATTTACTGATAGGCATGTGACACAAACTAGTTAACTGTTAATATAAAATATTTTTTTTTAAATACGCGAGGTATTAAATGTACCTTCAAAATATTTTAATATGGCGAGCTTAAAAGACATATTACGCAATATTGCTTCTACTGTCAATTCTTCGAGTGTTGATATTCAACCTATTATCGATCTCATTGATAAGTTTATAACAACACAAGAATTCAACACGGATCGTGAGCTTGATAAAGTTAACAAATTTTCTTCAGAATTATTTTCCATATATAATTCTATTCAAGATTACCCGCAAAAGTTTTACATATTTCTAAAGTGTTTGCGAGCTTCATTACCAGTCTTGGGACCTGACGTAGTTATTTCCGATTGGTATGATAAGGTATTACTTCAAATTCTTAAGTCTTCACTTCAGCCAAAGGATATTGTTGAAGAAGCCAAAGGAATCATTCGCGAAGTTCTAGTGTGTGAAACGGATCGAACAATGACATTTAGGAAAGAAATTCTTGAACTTTATTTAAACGAATCAAGTATGATTGGAAAGGCTGCTGGTGAAGGTTATGGAGTGGTGGGTGAACAAGTACATGCATTTTGGTGTCGTAACTTAGAAAATGTACTTAGGGGATTTGGTAGCGTGAAGACAAAGGTAACGAATATATTCAAATATATTGATATTAAGAAAATTTTTTTTAATAATAGATTTTATACGATTTAGGATTTCTTTGTCCTTTTGGATTCGTATTTTATCCGGAAGCAATATCGGTTACAAATATTAAATCTACTCGGGGAATTTATTCAACGACAGGTTGACTGGTCATTATTCATATAATATTTTTCAGAATATTACCTTTAATTTCGTTTGGAAGATATTTTAGACTTCTTTTTTTATAAAAAATTGCGTTTAAATGTGTAGAGTTTAAATATTCACCAGATTTTGGAGACTTCTCTTTTTGATTCATTACTTACATCGCTGCAGGTATTTAATGATTACTATTTGATAGGTCACTGTTAATGTAGTTCACTTCAATTAAGACTATTTTAAAATACTAGAGGGACACTTCCACAACCTTGATTTCTCTATCACTGACTACGCTCGTTATGCTCTTACCTCATATATGTACATCCGTCATCGCTTATCTTCCACGTCTTTACATCGTCTTTATCAGGATTATATGTTGGGATAAACATGACTCCCGATGCGCAGATTTTGATGGCGAATTGATTGGAAATAACTTAAATACTGCCGAAGGGAGTGATATACAAAGAACTGATGCTAAAACTGATGCTGAATCTGACTGGGAGAGATGTGGCAAGTTTCTTATTATTTGCTGAGGCAGGATAGATTATTGTTGTTCAATATAAGTCGGAAATGAGAGTATACTTTTTTATTTAGTACGCCCGTTAAAATTTTTTTTTTTTTTCAGATTCTACTTTCGATAGTATACCTTCAACTCCACCAAATTGTTCACACCTTTTCACGATTTTATACGGAATGTTTCCATGTAATACCGTTGAATTTTTAAGGAATCCCACAGTTTGGATAAAGAACATGAATTGTATGCCTTTTTATGGTGAGATTGATGATGATGTTATCAGATCGAGAAGCATGGTGCGATTCATGCTATATGTTTGCATTATTATTGATTTAATTTATTGAAGAGAATGATATGTAAATATAAATATATATTTTTAACGCTAATAGCCATTATTGCGTCGTCATACACTTCACCCAAACCTCATTTTGAGTAATGCCCAAAGAGAATTATCCGACACTTCACGCTGGATTAAACTTGAACCTGCGGATGTTGTTGCAGAATGTATTGGGTACGATATGGAAAATGCATCTACAACAAAGCATCAGATCAGTGAGTTGGAAGACTTTACAAAAAATGTACTGGAAGGAGTTGAGTCTACAAGTGCTGAAACGAAAACTATAAGGACCAGACGGTCATCTCAGGCAATATCAATACAAGAAATAATGGATGTTCATCAAGCTTTGAAAAGCGGCGTTGAAATTGTCGTTGGAGACGATCCTTGGGTAAGTTAATTTCTATTTATATACACATTATTCGCTTTGACACTCAATGCGTTAATTTATTCCTTTTCAGGACTCAAAGATAATTTCATCAAATTCTATCAGTTCTACATCACCACCTGACTCAAATTTAAGCGTAACACAATCTCTTGGGCCCTTGTCGAACGCACAAGCCAGTGTCGCATTTCTCCAACGAGAAGTAATGTTACTTAGGAACGAATTAAATTTTGAACTATATCTTAAACAACAGCACCTTCAACATATTGGTCGTCTTCATCGTGACCATGTGTTGGATATTAGTGCTGAAGCAGTACGACAAAATTTATACAACGCGTGTAAAAACTTAAAATTGCAATTAGAGAAAACTCAAGCAGCTTTTAATAGACAAAGAGATGAGAATGCAAGCATAAAGAAAAAGCATGTTCAATGGGAAGATGAACTAAACAATAAACTGAAAAAATATAGAGAGGAAAAGAAGGAATGGAAAACAGAATTAGACAAAGTTGAAGAGCAGTTGAGAGAAGCTAAGGTTCATTTTAATGCTTAGTTTGGTTTTAATAATTATTTTAATGAATTATAATATAATAATCTAACATAATTATGTCTATTATAAATACTGATATAGCTTACCATTAAAGCACAAACGAAACAGATTGAAGAAGCTAATGCAATGTATGTATATTTTAATACCATTTAGACATATGTTATTTAATTTATTTAATTCTTATGCATTTTCATTTCCCATTAAGGAATTTTAAACTCGAGAACGATATTAAAGTATCCGAACCTCAACTTCAAAAATTAACCGAATATGAAAATCATATTGATCAATTAACGAAACAATTGTTACTCTGGTATATATATATATTTAGATCTTCGGTATATTTAGTAGATTTTAGGCTGAAGAATTTACATTGATATAATTAGGGAAGCTGATACTCGTAAATTTCAAGAGCAAAAACATCACATGGAAATCCTTGTAGCACAATGGAATAAAATGGAAATGATGTTGGAAGCTAAAGATAAAGAGATAACCCAATTAAGAACAACAGTGAAGTGAATATCTATGATTTGTAATGATATTTAAGAAACATCACGGATTAAATATTATGCTTTGTAATCTTTAGTTCACAATCATTCGTTATTGACGATCTGAAAATCAAATCGGAATCCTTATCGCAAAATCAATCAGGTCAAGGAACAGCGCTAGAAAGACAGGTAATTTTTATATCACTATTATGTAATGTTTTTATAACTTACGTCAAGTATCTGACAAGCATATATGATCCCTTAAGATGCAAATGTGGACTTTTGAGCGAGATAAACGGGATAAAGAATTAAAAAAACTAGAGACCGATTATGAAATGGTGAAAAAACAAAATTATGAATTGCAGGTATGTATATATATATATTATTTCGACAATTTCGTCAAAAAAAAACAGACCTCTAAGATTGCATTTATATCATTATGTTGTCAGTCACAAATTATTGAACTTTCGGCTAAAATTGAGTCACTTGATCCACCTAAAATTAAGACTTAATTGTCATTGTTTCATATTAGAGATCTTATGTTTTGTACATTGTTGTATTAAATGCAGAGAAACGACTATTTATTTATTTGTAAAAGTTTTTACCATGCGATATTCATGCTTGAATGCGTTATATAAATAGTAATATATCGTGAGATATTTTTAACAATATTTAAGTGACATAATAAACCTTATTTACGATAAGGCTGTAGAATGTTACGATAATCACAAACAAGCAAACATATATATGCTGTATATAGTATAAACTACTTTGCAGATGAATACCTTTAATTTGATTGGTTGACAGTGTAACAGGTAATCACGAGCTTTTACGGAAAGTGGAGAGAGATGGATTACCATATTTTTACTTTTATCAAAAATCATCAAAAAAATTAAATATATAACATGCTATATATTCCATAAATTCATAAACATATAATCTACACATTTAGTATTAAGATGTATAATATCTGATATATACATATTATAATTTTTTTTTGGATATTCACAATTTTGGAAGTTTTATATTGGCGCGCTTATTTTAATGTAATTATAATCCAGTATAAACAGGCATAAATAAATATGTACATATATGAAATGGTGCATATAAACAAACATTTAGAGAAAATTGACGCGATGTGATTATTTAAAACGCGATGTGACACGTCTTTTCTATAAGCACAAAAAAATAAAAAAACAACAGTTTACAAATTTAGAAAAAAATACTCTAAAAAGTAAGATCAACGCGCACCTGATTAATCACGCAAACTAGTTAATTGTGATTATTTGTGATTGCATATAAACAGCGCCTTTCCTGGTTTTCCAGTTTTTTTTCTTTTCAAAATCGACCATTTCCGTTTTTTTTATAATTATTATTATTTTTTTTAAAAAAAACATTATTTTTTTCTTTATTTTACAAACCTTATTTCTGACAAAATAAACCATGGCGAAAACTTCCTCAGCTCCTAGAACTAAAAAGGCCGCTAGCCTTCCTGCTCATCCAAAATATGAAGATATGATTCGAGGTAACTTTAGTGTGAAAAATTTTTGCCGTGGGAAATAATTATTTAAAACAACGAAAATGTCGGAGAAAAAACTTTTGATCTGCGAGAATATGTAATATCCGTTTATGGAAAATTTTTTAACCCATTTTATGCTTTACATTATTTTATATAATATCTTAGATGCTATTGTCGCCTTGAAAGATCGTAAAGGAAGCAGGTGGACTATAATTAATATTTTCGAAAAAATTTTTTTATATATTAGAGTTTTATTTACTTACGCGTTTGGTGTTTTGGTCATTATTAGTCGTCAAGCTATTAAAAAATATATTATTAGCTCGTATAAACTTCCCGATAACTCTATTACAAACAACCGCCTTCGTATCGCTATTAACAAGGGTGTCGAGAAAGGTTTATTTGCCTTTTACAATGGTAGGCGTTATTATAATTTATTATTATTTGTTTGTTTGTTTTTATGACTTTGAAATGAAAATATTAAAGATAATATATCTATATTATAAAAAGGACCGAGTGGAACTATTAAGCTTGTTAAAAAGGAACCAGTAAAGAAAGAAAAGAAAGAAGTCGAAAAAAAGGAAAAACCCAAGACTGCCGTTAAAAAGGAAACAAAACCTAAAGCTGAGAAGGTATATGTTATATCTAAAATTTTTTTTATTTAAGTATCATAATTGATTTTTAATCTTTTAGCCTTCCATTATAGAAAATCAAAAAAGCAGCCCCCAAGAAGACTGCCAAGAAAGCTGTAAAGAAAACGAAGAAGCCTACAACCAAAACAACCAAGCGAGCCAAACCTGGTGCTAAAAAAGGCGTCGCAAGAAAATCCTCTACCAGAAAGAGAACTACATCTTAAGAATTCCATTTTATTACTATCGGGATTATACGTTACTATTTAGAAAATTGAAGTGTTGACTTTTTAAATCCCTACCTTTTTTTTTTTTTCTTACGATATTTTTGTGCGGGTTTAAAACAATTTGAACGTTTTTTTTTCTTTGGCCTGTAATTATTTCAGTACAATTTTATTAGCAATAGAATTTTCGCTTGTTGATCAATATATTCATACCGATGTGTATATTTATCATTGACATTCTAAACTCTTTTTTTTTTTTTTTGCTTCGCTAAGACGTTTATGTAACTTGTCGTCTTTTCTATATAGTTTTTTCTTATTTTTTTTTCTACCCTTTTACATTCCATCTTCGTGTAAATAACTCGCTTTTAATTTTCTTGAATGAATATTATTAATATTAGTATTTGCACTAAAGTATTGAAATAAACATGATTTTTATTGCTTCAGTTGTATATATGTGTTTTAATTACTCAAAAGTTTACGTAAAGTAATATAACAGATAAACGATTCACAGAATCATCATCAATATTTGATATTTAGATTTAAAATTTTTTTTTTTATTTGCTTTCAAAATAAATTTTTTTTTTTTTGTTTTTTTTTGTAACACTAGAATCAGAATCCTTCTCCCAAATTTCTTGAAAAAAGCGACAAAAAAAAAAAAAAAAAAAAAAAGCGAGGGACAAAAAAGAAAGATATTGTGCACGTGAAATACTAGTACAAGAAAAAAGATTGATCAAAATGAATTAGATCGTTTGAATCCAAAGTTCATAAAAAAAAATCACCCAAGGTATGAACAGATGCATAGTTGTATTTCGATAATCAATCACTTTATTTGATAACCCCGATGTTTTTTGGAACATATAAAGAAGGATAAATGTTTTAATTGATTTTTTCAATTCGCTTAATACAAGCCTCGTTAATCTTTAAAAAAAAACAAACGAGGATAGGGATAGGAAAGATAAGAATAACGGATTTATGAGATACTTATATATGAATGATGATATAATAATAGAATATATAGGGTAGGATGTTTTTTTTTTTGATTTTTTCGTATAAAACTAGGAAGATAATTATGTCGTAAAAAATGGATATGTATATAATGTTGATAGATAGATAGATATAAAAATCTGGAAATATAATTTTTTTTTTTTTTGGTTTTCTTTTTCCTAAGAAAATTTGGTTTTGGTTTAAACAAAACAATGCAAAAAAAAAAAAAAAAAAAAAAACAAGAAATAGAGGAATGAAGTATGTAAGAAAAAATATACAACAAACATTCTTATCATTAAGATAACCTGACAATACACCAATGATAAGAGCTTGTTTTCTGCCAGTCTATTTAACAATTGAAGAAAAAAAAAAATTTACAGATTTGGCAGTCTATGCAATTCGAAAAATGAACGAAATAAACCAACACAGAGAAACGAAAATTCATGAATCTTGATTCAAAGAAATGAAATGAAAATCCGTAAATTTTTAATTGCCAAGTGGTAATTTACATCGTTTAAATCTCGAAATTCTATGGTATATAAGTCTATGGAAAAAATGCAAATGTTCTATGTATATATATATAATGTTGAGATTTATAAACACAATGAAAGCGAAATATATATATTTGGGTATTTGGGAGAAGGAAAAAAAAGTTAAATACAGGAAGAAAATACAAAGAAGAGCAAATTTTTGATGTTTTTTTTCTTTTTTTTTTATAAGTGTATAGTGTCCGAGGACCTTTTAATAAAAGGTCGACCGAAAAAAAAAATAATCGGCCCGCACGAATTTCAATATATATATTTTTTTTATCTCGTTTAACACAAAGCAAAAACCGAATTGATTAAGATCAAATTCTAATTATCCGTCAACAATCCTTGTAACAGCATCTCTTGCTGCTTTAAACCATTCTGAAACTCAGATAAAAGTTGCTGAGAATTACGCCTAGGCGTTTCAAGAGCAAACGCATAATGTTGATCATGAGTTGATTGAGACTCTAGAGAAGATGAAAGACCAAATGAAGAATCAAAAACATTTTGATTAAAAGTAGATCCGACACCATCGAAATCATTGAAAAATCCACTCTCTTCTTCGATAGGAGAAACAGGATAATGTCCCATAGCCATCAATTCATAATCATTAGCAGACATCTCAACAGATGGTGAAGAACATTGGAAAAATGATGTAGAAGATGAATCAAGCATGAAACCATCATCAACAGGTATATTCCCACGAGCGCTTATATCCATCTGACTATTGTATAATTGGTTTAATTGATCTATATATATTGTCGGGGCCGAAGACAATAATAAATTACCATTAACAGAACCGTTAACAGTACCATTGACAGAACCATTATGAGGAACATGTGCAGCCTCATAACGTAAGGCAGACCTTCCTAAATGATTACCAGATTGGATAGAAGGAGGAGATAAAGACGCAGGAGAACCTACAAAAGGAGAAAGCAAAGGAGTAGAAACTGTCGAATCACTTGTCCAAGAACTAGCAGAGTCTACAGAAGAAGCTCTATAATGTCCGAAAAGAGCTTTCTTTTGTAAATGAGGATAAAAAATTTCCTCTTGATCATCAGCACCTTCCAAGTTTACGGGATATATATGTCTTCCATCATCAGGATTAGCGTAACCATCAGTAAAAACAATTTTTGGGTCAGCTTTTTTACGACCGTTGACTTTTGTTATAGCTTTAGTGTTACCAGGAGTTTTCAAATTTTGCTTCTTCTTTTGAGGTTTAAACTTGTAGTCAGGATATTTAAGTTTATGTTCTAATTTGAGTTGCTTAGCACGTTCTCGCCAATACTCTTTAACATCCTCAGGTTCATTATTCCACATATTAGCAGCATGAATAGATACAACTTTATTATTCATACCGGGGTTATCAGCCAAAAACTTTTCTTTTATATGTTCACGATAGGCCATGAAACAATTTTTAGGACGAGGAATATAGTTCTTATCGGCTTTGCGTTTTCGATAGGCGGACAAACGCGTAGTAGTTGTTGTTGTTGTAGTAGTTGTAGTGGTAGTGGTTGTTGTAGTTGACTTTGTATCAGTAGAAAAGGATGAAGGTTTACACTTTGGAATATCCATCGGTTTAGAAGCATTGTTTAAAGGAACTCCCTGAGGGGAAGAAGTAACCTGAGCATCAGAAGGAGAAATTGAATGTTCATCTTCAAGTTTTAATGGAACCAATAGTACGTCATAACCCCTTGGCACGTGATATACATTATAATCAGGGTCGGAAATCGAATTTGGAGAGTGAGGAGCAGATGTATCTGAAGAATTAGGTGACCATGAAGCATCATCCTGTTCCTGTTTAAAGTAGTCCAAATTCGCAGTTGAGTTCATTGTGTATTCTGCTGTTTAATAAAAATAATTAAATAATAAAAATAAATAATAATTAATATTAATAACAATAAATTAATAATAATTATAATAATAAAAATTTGAGCGGGAAAGACCCGGAAGTGGAAGTAGAAGTTTAAAGAAACAAAGAATATAAAAGAAATAACTTTTTAAGGCAACATACTGGATGCAGTTTCCTTTTACAATAAAATTCCCTTAGAGAAAAAAAAAAAAGGACGT
>CAJVPU010001631.1:0-12374 GCA_910591775.1 Dentiscutata heterogama | reverse complement strand
TATAGATTTAGTTGGGTTAACTTTAATATTAGCTATATTATAAAAGAATTTGGCAACTAATAGGATATTAAATAATTTAATTTGGCTTGATACAATCTATAAAGTATCATCAATATAGGCCAAAACAGAGCTATTGGTTTCAAGTTTTTGAGTAAAGAAGTTTTTTAGATTAGTAGACCATGAAACAGAAGTTGAATAGCTAAAAAAGGTTGAGTATATATAAGTAATAAGAGAGTTATAATATATTTACCATAGTAATAGAGTAATAGTTTCCTCTTGATCAATACTATTTTGAACTTGATGTGAATTTATTAGATCAAAATTGGTTATAACTTCATTTTGGTAATTGGCAAGTAAGTCTAAAAAGATATTAATAATAGGCTATAAGAGAGAGAGAGACAGTTAAGAGAGTGTCTGAAAAAATCAAAATTAACAGAATCATAGTGTTTACTCATATCTTGAAATAAAAGCTAGATATTTTTGTAATTGCAATTAGCATCTTTAATAAGATTTTTAAAAATATAAATAAAAGTAGATGTGCTATTGCCTAGTAGGGCAATATAATTAAAGAGTAAAAGAATAGATTGTTAAGAGAAGACTTGGTTAAGTTTGTTAATAAGAATTTTGATAGATAATTTTCTAGCATGCTTAATTAAGCTGATTGGATGAATAAGATTATAGTTTCTATCAAATACATTATTTTTGGGTATGAGATAGAGCTTGTCATGTTTTCACATTCTAGAAATAGAGTTTTTCTAGAGGTATTAGTTAAGAAGTACAGTAAAAGTAGTGATGTAGTTGTGGCTAAGATGTTTAATCATCTTGTAACTGATATTTGTAGGTTTACAGACCTTGTTGTTATGAAGTTTGGAGATTGTTTGAAGAACTTCTAATCTCTAGAAATAGAAGTTATAAGTAGGCTATACTAGTTAAGATTAATGCGAGAGAGTAGTTGATATTTTTGTTGCTAGATATTATTAAAAAAAGATAAGTATACTATTGATAGCTTGGATAGGCTTGAAGACAAGAGATTTACATCTTCTCTTAGAACCCAAATTAATTTGGTAATGAAGATAAAGAGAGTGTTTACGATAGTAAGTATAGTATACTTGTTTCCAAGTTGAGTAAGCATGTTGTAGCCAGGATTGAATAGTAGAAAGATTAAAAGAGTCAAGAGATAAAATATTTTTAGATAAGTCTAAAATAAGAGATATGTTGTTTCAATTAATTAGTTGTGTAGTAAGCTCAAAAAATTTAAGCCACTACTTTTTAGAGATAGCTTTGTAGTCAAAAATTCTACAGCTAATATTAGTATAAAGGTGAAGTGGTTTGCTATAAGTATTAGGAAAGATTTAGAAGATTGAGAGGATAAGGTGATTACTGAGGGTGCTAGTTTTACTATTATCAAGATTAAAAACAAGAAGAAATTGTAAATTGAAGGTATTTGTCCAAATATAGTCAATTTTACTAGATTTTGTTCTATTAAACCAAGTATGAAGTGTATTGTTAAAATGTACTCTAATATCAAATATATTAGAGTGATGTAAGAAATTGATAAATTTAAATTTAGATAAGCAACTAAAGGTAGTATCTTGTATATTGAAG
Organism: Dentiscutata heterogama; assembly: GCA_910591775.1. Lineage (NCBI taxonomy): Eukaryota > Fungi > Glomeromycota > Glomeromycetes > Diversisporales > Gigasporaceae > Dentiscutata > Dentiscutata heterogama. The sequence continues at coordinate 10,769 of CAJVPU010001631.1, read as the reverse complement.
TCATCAAGAATAATGTATTGAAGATTGTGTTGATGTGCTTGTGTAATCCAATTAATAACAGCATTTTAAGTATGGTTATATCTAGTAGCATCTGTTAAGGAGAGGTAAACAGAGATTATTTGAAGTTTGATATTGCTTTTAAAGAATAGATTGAGTGCAATAGCACTATTAGAATATATGTGATAGCTGTAAATATGAGGTTTAAGATGATTACAAACTTTAATAGCAGCTCTTTTCATGGAGCTGTTAGAGTTGTTCTAGTAATATGTATAAAGATTGTTATTGCAAAAAAAGAGTTTGGTTTTGTTAAAAATCTTGGTTTTAGTGATACAGGCAATAGAAATGTTGTGGTTGATACAGTAGTTCTGCCAAGTTTGCCTTTTAGAGACAATATTGAAGTCTCTAACATTATAAGTAGCAATAGTAAAGTGTAAATTGCAAGTATTAAATTGTAAAAATTGTATAACTAGATTGCTAGAAAAGAAGATAAATCTAAAAGAGCTGTTTAAAGGTTGGAATAGAGGGGACAGAGAAGCTAGAGGAGAAAGGTTTATTGAAAGATTGTTAAATATAATAATATTTTAGAGATAGTAGAAAAGCTATATAAAAGAAATAAATTATCTAATATAGAAAATTAAGAAAAAGAGTAGAAGGATTGTGATTTATTAGAAAAATTATTAGATAATCTCAGTTCTAATTTGTAATAAGAAAGTAGGTTTTTAAGAAGTATATAAAAAGTATAGTTTGGAAGTATATTTCATGTGAAGATATATATATACTTCTGTATATATAATATTATAGTATAGATATTGTTTAAAAGAGATTTGAATATATTGATTAGAGTAAAAATAGAGATAATTTCATAGATATAGTAAAGAAAGGTGCTGATTAATTGTGGTTGTAGAAGTATTTAGAATTTATAGAAAAAGAAAATTTTATTGTAATATGTGATTGGGTCTATTTCTTCATTGGGATTAAAGCTACATATAGTATAGCTTCTTTCTTGATTATGTCTATATTGTTGGGAATATACTGATTATCAGAATCTTCTTTTATAGGGTTATCCTCTTCTAAAGGTTCTGGTGTTAGCAAATAAATATTTGTATTGGGTGTTAGTATTTGATTCTTAGAGTAAAATAATGATATAAATTCTGAGAATAGTAGTATATAGTCTTCTATATATATTAGTTATTATATATTCAGCTTGTATAGCTTTGCAAGATATAGAAGTCTTCTGGCTAAGCATTATGAAACCAATATTATTTACATCTTTCAGGTAAGAATTTAATTTTAAATTAATATATAGATTAAAAAATATCAAAGCTACAAAGTTTATAGTAATTTATATATATTTTTTATTATAATTTTATATATAAAAAATTTACATATAACTGTGATTATGTCTTCTATATTAATTATTTTTTTAAACTATACTGGCTTCAACTATATCTACTATAGCTCCAGTTATATTTATACTTTTAGCTATGGTGCACCAAGTCACTTCACATCAAATGTGCCAAATTTAGAATATATATAAATACTATTTAGCCAATCAAAATGCGTTATATAGTAATTATAATTAGATAAAAAAAAAATTTTAAAATTTTTTATATTAAACACCAAAATTTTGAAAGCATAATAGCTTTAAATATTTAAAACTTTAAATCGTAAACTTTTTAAAAAATTCTAACTGATAATTTGGATAGTACTAATAGAAAACAATAGTTTTTATTGGTTACATTTTTAAAAAATATTTAAATCTTAAGATTTTATAGATTTTTAAAATAAACATGATTTTTGATAAGAAGTGACTTGGTACACTATATATTTATATCAACTTTAATTACATTTTCACTAGCTTCAACTTTTTCAATTAAAATTTTTATTTATTTGGCTTTTCTTAACTAATTCTCTATAAAATTTATATAATATATATAATTTAATTTGGTACTTTTTATCTAGATTGCCTTGATCAGCCCATTAGCTTTGGTTTCTTTCTATTTATTTCTTGTTAATGAATAAAATTTAAGATTTAGTAGTTCTATATTTATGTATTCTTTAACTTTAGATATGTTTTATTAAGTAAATTGCAATATAAATATCAATTGAATCTGCTTGAATCCTTTGATTTTTTTAAAATATAGTAAAAAAGCTTCAAGTTTACTTAGTATATTTAGTTATATTTAATAAAAGTGATAAGTTACTCGAAGCTTTTAAAAAAGCAAAAAGCTTTGTAAAATATATAAAAATTTTTTTGATACTTGTATAACCATATCAGAATTATTTTTTAATTTGAAATAGTCTTATTTGAATGACTAGTATCAGTAAAGGAGAAATAGGTTGAGATTTTATAGAATGACTTTCATCTGATTGGCTGATGTAAATCAATTATCTAGATAACTTATTTATATACTTTAAAGTACTTTTTGATAATGTAAAATTTCATTAAAAAAAAAAATCACTATAAAAGCTATTTTTAGCTCTAAGCGAATATTAAGATTTACTATTAAAATTAATTTAAAATAATCCAAGATTTGAAAGACTTTACTTATAAAACAATAATACTTATTACTAGACTATATACAATTATTATATACAAAAGAAAGTTATCAACTTATTAAAAAAAGCCGCCACTATACTAAAAGATGTACCTATAGCAGTTAGTATAGAAAATAATGTAAGTAGGCAGACAATAAAGCCTATTTACCCAGAAGATTTAGATAATAATGGCTCTCTAACGCTTAATCTGAGGGCTTCTGAATCTTGCAGAGCTATGCAAGCTGGGCATATGGTGACTGCTGTAGAAGACACTTCCTTTGTGGTTTCATCCCCAACATCATTAACCTCCTATAAACCACAAACAACACCACTTCTATTAAACCTAACTGACCAACCTCTTATAAACTTAAACTATAACAATGAACTATTTCCAGTTTCTGATTCACAACTTGAAACTATAACACAACTAACTAAAAAACTAAGCTTCATAAACTCTCTTACTTGTTATAACAAGTTCCTTCTTTATCATAAACTACCATTACTAGAGCACTCACAAACTATCCTCACTTTTTTTCAATATATCAAACATGACTTTTCCTCCTACTACTTATCAGATCTCATTAAAATTTCAATTCTAAACAACAAAGATTACAATAATAGTTATACTGAGGCATATATCTATCTTCCATATGAGCCATTTCCGCTTCCTAACCATTTCACTCCACTTTTTCCCTCCCTACTTCATTGTTTTAGCTATGTTCCTCTTAGGTCAAACCAACCTTCCTCTCTAATATTATTACCTGACTCAATCTACTATTCTCCCAATCTCTCTTCTTCTTCTCAACCTCTCATATCAGACATATCAACTCCTTCTCTCTCTCTTTAACCCAATTATCTATCTATTCCTATCAAAATTGCCTCTCTAAATATTAATAGTCATCGCCAATTAAACAAAAAACTTTTACTCTCTGAAATACTTAATAACAACTTCTTCGATATTTTAGGCCTCTAAGAAACATATCTCTTCTCTAAAGAAGGAAACTTCTTTAAAAACCAAATTCCAAACTTTAACAGTTTTTGGAGCTCTTTTACACAACCACACCAGGCTGGTGTTGGTATTTTTATCTACCATCGAATTTCCAAATATATAGCACATACCCACAACTATAAAGTCCATATTTGGTTAATTCTACTTTTAATATTAGAGTGTTGAAAGGTGAAGTTTGATATATTGGGAAAGAAAAAGCAATAAATATCTTTAAATTGTAGACATTGTAGATATTTTATAAGTTGAAGTTTAGGAATGGATGTTTTTTTAGGAGGAGAGCGATCTATTCTTGGGTTAGGAATATCGTTAAGGTCTCCTATAATTATAACTTTGTAATTTGAGTTTTGTGTAAGCAGGATAATTTGTTCTTAGATTTCTTTGCAAAGTTGTTTTTTCTCATAAGTAGGAATATAAATTTGGAGTAGGTGAATTGGTTGGTTTTTGAAATATAGATCTAGAACAATAATATGGCCTTTATAGTTGTGAGTACGTGCTATATATTTGGAAATTCGATGGTGGATAAAAATACCAACACTAGCCTGATGTGGTTGTGTGAAAGAGCTCCAGAAACTGTTAAAGTTTGGAATTTGGTTTTTAAAAAAGTTTTCTTCTTTAGAAAAGAGATGTGTTTCTGAGAGGCCTAAATATCAAAAGAGTTGTTGTTAAGTATTTCAGAGAGTAAAAGTTTTTTGTTTGATTGACAAAGACCATTAATATTTAGAGAGGCAATTTTAATAGGAATAGATAGATAATCAGGTTGAAGAGAGAAAGAAGGAGTTGATATATCTAATATGAGAGGTTAAAAGAAGAAGAAAGATTGGGGAATAGTAGATTGAGTTAGGTAATGATATTGGAGTGAGAGGTTGGTTTGACCTAAGAGGAACATAGATAAACCAATGAAGTAGAAAGAGGAAAAGTGAAGTGAAATGGTTAGGAAGTGGAAATGGCTCATGTGGAAGATAGATATGTTGTTACAAAAATGTCGTAATAAATTGAATAGTATGTAAATTACTTTGAAATTATGTAATAATTTCAAAGTAATTATTAAGCTTTGTACCGATTACGACATTTTTCAAGCTAAAAATCAATGATCATATTTTTGCATAATTGCTAATTTTGAGTCTAATAGAAAGACTATATAAGAAGAGTTAATAAAGACTTTAGGAGGGACTTCTTCCCTGCTGAAAAATAATTGTACTCTCTTCGGTAACAAATATATTACTAAATAAAGAATTCTCTTGCTCAACCTTATATATTTGGATTTCGCTTTTCTTGTCATACAAATAAAGACATATTTATTAATCAAAATACTTTCGCCTATTTTAACTAACAAATTATTTGTATTTAATGCTAATAACACTATGCTAAATTGAACGGCAAGGGTAAAGCTCTTCCAAGTCGTTATATTTTTGGTGCCAGTTGTGTGGAGTGAATAAAAGGAGCAAGAATGAAATTCGTTTTGTGTTATAGTTGTGTGAAAGAGAAGTGGTACAAACGATAATACAAACAAATGACATTTTAATACGTTAAAAAAAAAAAAAAAAAAAGAGGGAAAAAGAATACGACAGCTACGGACGAATTACATATCAATAAAATGACGAGAAGCTATATGAACCTGTGGGATGATGCTTTGAACTTTACGGATAATGACAATATGAAAGGACGTGATAAACCTGTTGAAAGTAATAATAATCCGCAAATTAATGATACGTTGTTGAACAGCTCTAAGCAACCAATGAACTCAACTCATGTAAATCTGCCATGGGAATAGCTACTCCAAACTACGATGAACCCTTTGGCCAGACAACAAGGATCCCAATTAAGTACAATGGAATGAAACCTTGTACACATATCAGTTTTCTTCGAAGACAATCAAGACCCCATTGAGTGATTAGAAACAGTCAGTAGAGCCTTCGAGACTAATAATATTGTGGGAACGAAAAGGTTGGCTGTTGTTGGTGCCTATCTTTCGGGTTTGGCTGTGTTTTGGTAGGAAAACCAAAAAAGACCGGGTTTCCAGTATTGGGATAACGAGTATGTTCCTACACAAAGTTTTGTACATCAATTCTGACTTCAGTTTTGCACCCAGGCTTAAATCACACAATGGAATACTGAGTTGTTAACACGACGACAATGTATTGGAGAGACGGTGGATCAATATGCAACTGATATGTTGTCATTATTTTGATGAGTAATGAAAGTAGGAAATCAATATCACGAAGTAATGAAGGTGAGATGTTTGTTCAAGGACTTCACCCTGATTTGTTTTTGGCTGTTGAACCTTTTATGCCAAACACATTACAAGAAGCTATTGATAGGGCTCGGATGTGCGAAATGACCTTTGCACGTAGCCTAGCTGTGTGTGGACCGGCCACGATATATAATACTATATCTGACAGTGCTGTAGCTCCTCCAGCAATATCTGTGCAGTCTCAAATGCCAATAATAACCTATCATATGAATTCCCAATCAGCAACCAATGCCTCGGGTATCACTAATAACTCTAAGGAACAGATGATTTCTCTACTACAAGAAGTAGTAATGGTGGTGAAAAGTAATAATAGTGGTAACAACACCCATTCTCGTCCAAGCAGAGATAGGAACGGTCATCCTCCCGTGTGATATTCGTGTTAACAATCTGGGCATTATGCCTGAGAATGTCCGAATGTGAACCACCAGGATAATGATAATGGTAATAACCTGCCCATGCCTAATATAAATAATGTGAATAATAGCAGGGGTAGTAATAATACGCAAATGAATGAAGGAACTAGGGCTCAAGCTATGTTATCTCAATTACAAGATAACTTTGAGCATTTAAACTAGAGAATGCACCTTTAGAAGGTGAGTGTGTGTCAATGTCAAAAAATCCCTCAGTAATCAGAATTGAAGAAGCTTATGCAGCAAAGAGACGACAAAAGAATGGTGAGGATCAAAGTGATGGTGAAATCTTAACTGAGAATCATAATGATAAGAAAAGAACCAAGTTGATAAAAAGCCAAAGGTTGCTAAAAAGAAGAAGACGAAACCCATTTATCCTCAAATAGTATCTAATATTCAACTGTATTCTATAATGTCAGACCTACAGAATAAAAAGGCTGACATTATTTATGCACAATTGTTCCAAGCAGCTTCTGGAGTTCGAAAGAAGGCCTTGAAAATATTATGTCCTAGAAGAATTGTTAAAACGAAGTTTACCAAATTTTGTCTGGGTGGAAGTGAAGAGTTCTATACTACGTTGATGTATTGCGAAGCTCGTGTTAATGGAGAACCAATAGTTCTAATTTTGGATAGCGGTTTATCTGGTTGAGTTGTTTCAGCTAGATTTTTGAAAAAAGTGAACATCTCGATCAATCGTCTCTCGATGATATTAATGATTGGAATCCATGGTGAACAAAAATGGCCTTTGGGAGAAATTGATCGGTTTCCGATAACCGTGGGTGGCAAAACTATAACTTCTTGCGCTGTTGTAACTGATGCCGACAACGATTGAACGAAGAAGGCAAGGGCCCAACTTGATTGGGAAACTTGTGAGTTAACAATAAGGGACAGTGATAAAAGAGTTAAAGTCCCAACAGAATATTGCAAACCCATGAACATCGCTGATCATATACAAAAAGGAGTCACGATTCAAAGCTCAGGAAAAGGAAGGAATAAAGAAAAGTTGGATGAATCTAATGATAGTGAGGATGAAAGCAGTGAAGAGTCTAGCGAAAGTGAAGCAGACTCAGACAAGTATGAGGATAAAGCATTTGTGAATCAAGAATATTTGTTTTGTGAGTTTCACCCCATCTTGAAGAAAGTGGAAAGGTTATGTAAGCATTGTATGAAAAATGGGCACAATCAGGTTGATTTGTTTTAGAAAAAGAAACCCTAAATGAATGGCCAGCGGGTCTCGTTGGAGAAAGAAAGGAATTAAGTGAATATCTAAAAATTGGAGAAATGTCACCAGAAAATGAACGCAACTTAAGAAAGTGTTAAAAAATTTTCAAGATCTCTTTGCATAGGACCTTTATGAGCTGGGAAAAATGACGGTGGTGCAACATGAAATTCATACTGATGAAGGTCCTCCCATAAAATAAAGGTTTTATCCTACGTCAAAGATTGAACAGGAGTTCATTAGTCAGGAAATTCGAAGAATGGAAGAAGCAAGGTTGATTCATCCGTCAAGTAGTCCGTGGGCATCCCCAGTTGTACTAGTAAAAAAGAAGAATGGCAAGTTGCATTTCTGCGTTGACTTCAGAAAATTGAATAAGAAAACGAAACATGATAGCTATTTTCTTCCTCGAATAAATGAGCTTCTGGGTGTCTTGAAAAACTCTACCTGGTTTACGACGCTGGATCTGGCGAGTGGTTTTTGGCAAGTAGGAATGCATCCTCGTAACCAAGAAAAAACAGCATTCACTACCAAATTCGGCCTCTACGAATTTGAAGTAATGCCCTTTGGGTTGACAAATACACCTGCAACATTCCAGAGGCTAATGGATCGAGTTTTAAATAAGGAAATGTGGAAGTTCATACTGGCTTATATTGACGATATCAATATATACTCTCCCAGTTTTGAAGAACATTTGGATCATATCAGTATTGTGTTATCTAGATTATGCGAGGCAAACCTAAAGTTAAATCCTGATAAGTGTTTTTTTGGGCAAAGAAAAATTCAATTCTTAGGCCATAAAATAAGTGGAGAAGGCATTGCCGCTGCTGAGTCCAAAATAACAACTGTGAAGAACTTCCCGAAACCAAAGAAGTTGCGAGCACTAAGAGGATTTCTAGGACTTGCAGGTTTCTATCGAAGGTTTATAAAAAATTTCTCAACAATAGCTGCGCCTCTCTACAAATTGATGAAAAAGGATGAGCCCTACTTATAGAGAAGAAAACAGGAGAAGGCATTTAACGAGCTAAAGGTTAGGTTAACTACAGCACCAATATTGGCATACCCAAGGGATGATAAAGAATTTTTGTTAAATACTGACATGTCACATGTAGCTCTTGGTGCAATATTAGCACAATTCGATGATGAAGGACGTGAATGTGTTGTTGAATACGCGAGTAGGTCGACTAAACTAGCTGAAAAAAACTATACGATCACGGAACTAGAGTGTACCGCTATTGTTTGGGCTGTGAAAAAATTTCATCAATATCTACATAGGACCTGATTTACATTAATAATCGACCATAGTGCTTTGACTTACCTGAATAACATGTCTAATACCACAGGAAGGATGGCATGCTATATAATGATGTTACAAGGCTATGACTTTGTAGTAAAGCATAAACCTGGAAAGCGAATACCCAATATCGATGCGCTATCAAGAGCAGTTGTTGACATGGAAAGTAGAAAATAAACAATAATCAAAAAAAAAAATAAAAATAAAAATAATAAAATTTTTTTATATATTTTACAATATATAATACCACAGCAAATACAGAAATTAAATAATTAATAATGCAGGGACAAAGCAGAACAATTAATACCGGTTGATGCATATGTTAAAAAAAATAAAAAAATAAAAAAATAAAAAAAAATAATAATAATAATAATAACTTTCAAACAAACGTAGTAAAATTTTGGATGACTATGATGAATAGGTGCGAGGATAGGAGTACCTAAAAGCAATATCAATATAAGAGACGTATTCTGATAAGGAATAATCTCACATGACAGTTTGAAAATATAAAAATTGAAGAAAATTGCAATTCAAGTAGTACTCTTACTCAAACAAAAAAAAAAAAAAAAAAAAAAATGGAACTAGAGTCTTATAATACTTTAGTAAATTATCTGGACAAACTGGAAATACCTCCGGAATATTTGAAAGACCAAATAAAGAAACTAAAGGTACAAGCACAATATTACCTCGTACTAGAAGGGATTCTGTATTGAAGAAACAAGCAAAACCCAAATAAGCCTTTAAGGGTATTACAAAGAGAACAAGTAGAGTTAGTACTGAAAGCATTATATGAAGATCCTGTATCTGGCTATTTGGGTGAAACCGTAGTTCTTGAGAAGGTGAAAGCAAGATATCATTGGAATCAAATAGTGAATGATGTTAGAAGTTTCGTCCAAAGTTGTGACGTATGTCAACGCCGTGGAAAACCATCAAAAAGAGAAGCCTTGTATCCAATTAAGGTCACTCGGCTGTTTGATCGTATCAGCTTAGATATTGTTGGGCCGTTGCCCATAATGAAAAAAGATGTTATTTGGTTGTCGCTGTAGAATATCTCTCCAAGTGGCCTGAATCAAGAGCATTACCCTACTGTTCTGCTGAATTTGTTGCTTCCTTTGTTTTGGAGGAAATAATAAGCCGCCATGGATGTCCTCGTCAAATTCAATCTGACCAAGGTTCCTATTTTGTCAATAGGGTGATGGTAGAGGTATGTAAAAAGGCAGAAATAAAATACAAGCTGTCAATGACATATCACCCACAAAGCAACAGCCTAGTAGAAAGATATAATAGGACCCTGTGCGAAGTGTTAGCAAAGTGTGTGAGTCAGTTCTGTGGAGATTGGGATGATTATTTATCACTGGCATTGTTCGCGTCGAGAACTGCGAAACATAATATCACCAAATATAGTCCGTTCTACTTGCTATATGGTAGAGAAGCTATTTTGCCTGTAGAATTGATGGTAGATACATATCCTATTGATAATTTAGAGGAAGATCAATCTGATGCATTAGTTCTTGCACGAACTTTTGCGATCATTGATGAGTTATTCGAAGTCAGAATTGAAGCCCGAGAAAACATTCGTAAGTCGCAGTTGAAACAAAAATAGCATCATGATCAACTGCACCCTTTGCAAGCTTTTGAAATAGGTTACATGGTACTAAGGTATCGGGCTAAGTTGGCAACACAAATTAGAGGAAAACTACAGGAGAAATGAACAGGCCTGTACCAAATTCAGGAGAAATTAGGAAACGGCACATATAAACTAAAGAATAATAGTGGAAGGGTTTTGGTTCAAGCTGTCCATGGTAATCAACTTAAACCATATATTGAATGACAACAGAGGTCAGAAATACCTTAAAAGGGTAAAGGGCACGTGGTTTGTCATTGAAAAAAAAAAAAAAAAAAAAAGAGAAAGCTGTTACAAGATTCAAACAGAGCTCATCTTCGAAGAGGAGGGAAAATGTTATGAAAAATGTTGTAATAAATTGAATAGTATGTAAATTACTTCGAAATTATGTAATAATTTCGAAGTAATTAATTAAGCTTTGTACCGA